>SJYR01002990.1:106606-117231 GCA_006410655.1 Kobus ellipsiprymnus | reverse complement strand
ACAGACTATATCTAAATTAAAAAAGAATTTGAAGACTACATGAAAATACTACTTATCTATAAAGTGAAGTGGACAATGGAATAAGCGGGAACATAAGTAGATGAATAATTTTAATGCAAACATAGCATTATGATTTGATGTTTAAAATATATGAAAAGCATATGCGTTTGTATTCAAAGCAAAGCAAATAAAATTTAGTAGAGTTATTTTAATTCTAAAGGTGATATTTTTTTACCCAAAGGAATAAAACTAATATTATTTACTAGATTTATCTACAGTTATTACAACTCATGAATTCTCTTTTTTATACCCTAAACTCTAGGTGAACAAGGCATATCTCTTTTACACTTTATTACCAGAAAGTTTTAAATATAATTCCAGGACAAAAAGAAGATCAAAAGTTGGTTTTGGTCATGGGAAAAGTTTATTTTTCAAGGTTCAAGGAAACATCTGGAAAAACACCAATAGAACAATAAACCACCTCTAGACGAGGGATCACCAAGCCCCAGGCCACAGACTAGTACTGTTCTGTGGCCTGTTTGGAAATGAACTGTACAACAGGAGGTGAGTGGGGGGAAAAAGATCAAAGCTTCATCTGCTGCTCCCAATCACTCATACTACTGCATTACCACCTATACCCCCTGTCCCCCAACACCCACTGTCCGAGGAAACGTTGTCTTCCACAAAACCTATCTCTGATGCCAGAAAGGATGACCATTGCTCTAGACTCAATGGGAGACAGGGACCTATGGATAATATTTGGTCCTGCTCAGGAAAATAGCTCCAGCAGAAATCTGCAACCTGCTCAGACTACATATAGAAGCACAGCAGATAATGTTCACTGGCAATGTTTCTGGAACTCAGTCTAGCTACCTATGCTCATGGAATACAACTATTATGGCCGTGATCAGTTTAGGAAATATATCCAACCAAAGGCAACCCAACATTGTACGATGGGCTTCCCAGGTGAATCAGTGTAAAGAATCCACCGATCAACGCAGAGAACTGGATTTCATCCCTCGATCAGGAAGAGTTCCTTGAGAAGGAAACGGCAACCCACTCCAATATTCTTGCCTGGAAAATCCTATGGACAAGGGAGCTTGAAAGCTACAGCCCACAGGGTCGCAAAAGAGTAGGCATGACTGAGTGACTAAACAACCACAACATATGATAAATATTTGAGTTATAACACAAGTTTCTTGGAATTGTTTACTTTCATAACAGGTAGAACAAAAGTTGCTTTGTAACTACTCTTTACCTCTACTCATCAGTTCAGTTCAGTTCAGTTGCAGTCGTGTCCGACTCTTTGCAACCCCATGAATCGCAGCACGCCAGGCCTCCTTGTCCATCACCAACTCCCGGAGTTCACTCAGACTCACGTCCATCGAGTCAGTGATGCCAGCTAGCCATCTCATCCTCTGTTGTCCCCTTCTCCTCCTGCCCCCAATACCTCCCAGCATCAAAGCCTTTTCCAATAAGTCAACTCTTCGCATGAGGTGGCCAAAGTACTGGAGTTTCAGCTTTAGCATCATTCCTTCCAAAGAAATTCCAGGGCTGATCTCCATAATCTGTAAAAACATTTATATAAAGAACAACGTAAAAAAATTTCTTAACTGTGCAGATAGGGATGTTTTACTATTTCATGTTTCAGTAAAGAAAATCTTAATTTTATAGAAAACAAATGTGTAATCTCCTATGACTTAAAAAAATGTTAATGCAAAAACAATATATACTTACAGGGAGGTAAGTTGACTTTTAAGAATCTGCTGCCTCTTTTCAATACTTTTCTAATTGTATTTGCTGTCATGTAAATCTCTACTATTGTTTGTATATCTTGATTCCAAGAATCACAATAAGGCCATGTATGTTTTCCTAGGGAGCATCTTGGGTGGAATGTATTCATGAATCCACAGGACCAGTGGCTCAGACTATCAATGAATCATGTGAAGACTTAAGTAACAAATTTTCATGGTCACCACAAACTGATCTTAACTGTGTTTCTCTGTTCAGTACAACCTTCCCAAATAATACATCCTTATTTAGGTTTTATTGTGGTGCATAAGGTAGTGGCTCACAATGTTTTACTTCATCCAAAGTTATAAAAGCCTGTCACTGAAGAAAGCTTGTTAAAGTAGCAGGCATGCCAACTACAAAATCCATGCTTGTTCATCTGTCATAAAGCATATCTATATCCTTGAACAGTTATTTCTAAATCATTTTTAAAGTGGAACAAAGAAGTAAGTGTGGAAAATTCCAAGAGTAGCACTGTGTTTATCTCTCTTTCTTTCCTTTGCAATCTTAAATATTTTGGATTAAAAATGTAATACAAACAAATTATTAACATGTTGCTATTTGATCCCCAGGTCAGGAAGATCCCCTGGAGAAGGAAGTGGCAACCCACTCCAGTACTCTTGCCTAGAAAATTCCATGGATGGAGGACCCTGGTGGGCTACAGTCCATGGGGTCACAAAGAGTTGGACACGACTGAGCGACTTTGCTCACTCACTCATGTTTATTACTATGACTCCAATCTTAAAACTTGAGTTCAGTTGGCCCTTGAACACCGGGGGTTTGAACTGCATGGATCCATTTACGCACAGATTTTTTTCAATAAATATACAGTCAGCTCTTCATATCCCTGGGTTCCACATTACAGAGGGTCACCTATGGGGCTTAAGCATCCAAGGATTTTGATATTCAGTCCCCTATGTATACTGAGGACTACTTTAGTCATCAGGAAAACATATTTAATATGGCAAAAATCAGGTTAGAAGTAGGTTGGATTATTTTTCCCTTATATTATTTTTCTTAAAAGCATGGTAACAAAAATCCTATGTTATTGAATACTACGCTACACTGCAATTATTTTCTTGTCTATGCCACAGTTAGAAGATATAAGTAAACATTTAAAGAATATTAGCCAAAATATTTGTATTAAGAACAGTGTGGGCAAGGTGAAAAGTTTGAGAATGAAGTATTGTGAAAAGTATCTTGTAGATGTCTGAATATTATTGCTTACTTATTCTTCATAATTAAAACTAGAATGATATACTGTACAAATTCAATAGGTAATCAAACCATACTATGTATATATTTAGATGTCGGAAATTTCCAATTTAGTGACCATGAGTAGGATCCCCTTCTATGGTTTAACTTGCTCATTTTTAAAATTGGTAGAGTAATATAGACCACCTCTGATGTAATTGGGAAAACCACTTAACATGTACAGCATGCTCTAAAGCTCCATACTGCTACAAACCCAAGTTTGCATGCTAGATGCCCAAAAATCCAATGAGACAAGTGTTGGGTAAAAGGAAAGATAACTTTATTCAGGAAGCTGACAGCCTGGGGGGAAGGTGGATTTGTGTCCAAAGGAACAAATTCCCAACTCCCCAAGTTTTGTTCAGAGACTATATAGAGAAAAAAGTAATGGGCTATGTGCTAGACAGAGGGTAATCTTCTATTTTTAGAGATGATCTTCCTCATGCAGTTCCAGGTAGCGGTCATGTCTCACTTGTGATTGGAGCGTTACCTGAACCATAAATTTCTGGTCAGCTAGTCCTTTTGCTCGAACCATTCTGGAGTCTATATGCTTGTGGGCATCATACACTTAACTTCTTCCACCTGGTGGTGTTTCAGTATTGGCAAAAGAACTTAAAGAGTATGGCTCAGAATGTTATATATAGCCCTTGAGAATGAACTAAAGGTCCCTGACATTGTTTATTAACAAAACTATTATTATTTTGTCTTGCATGACTGATTTCCTTTTCTTCTACAAAGGAAGCATTTTGTTTTGTCTCTTCTCTGACTAAATTTATTCTTTGGAACTAGGGGAAGGCCTTGGAAGTTAAGGTGTTTGTAAAAACAAGAGGCAGGTGGAGGATGTGGAGAAGGGGGTCTGTCCCAGAAAGGATCCATAGAGTCATGTCCAGTTACACTGCTTCTGTTTTAACTTTTAGCTAAAAAAAAAAAGTTTTAAAATTTGATATGAAATAATATTTTGGGATCACATATCATATGTGGATGATTGACTTTATGGGATAAAAATTCATTGTTGTTGTTCAGTTGCTCAGTCATGTCTAACTCTTTGAAACCCCATGGACTGCAGCATGCCAGGGTTTTCTGTCCTTCACCATCTCCTGGAGCTTACTCAAACTCATGTTCATTGAGTCAGTGATGTCATACAACCATTTCATTCTCTGTTGTTTCCTTCTTCTAATGTCTTCAATCTTTCCTAGCATCAGGGTCTTTTCTATTGAGTTGGCTCTTTGGATCAAGTGGCCAAAGTATTGAGGCATCAGTCCTTCCAATGAATATTCAGGACTGATTTCTTTTAGGATTCACTGGTTTGATTTATTTGCTGTCCAAGGGACTCTCAAGAATCCTCTCCAGTACCACAGTTCAAAAGTATCAATTCTTTCGTGCTCAGCCTACATTATGGTCCATTTTTCAACATTCATATATGACTACTGGAAAAACCCTAGCTTTGACTATACTGTTTCAAAATAACATCTCTGCTTTTTAATACACTGTCTGGATTTGTCATAGTTTTTCTTCCAAGGAACAAGCATCTTTTAATTTCATGGCTGCAGTCACCATCTGCAGTGATTTTGGAGTCCCCCAAAAATAAAGTCTGTCATAGTTTCCATTGTTTCCCCATATATTTGCCATGAAGTGATGGGACCGGATGCCATGATCTTTTTTTGAATGTTGAATTTTAAGCCAGTTTTTCACTCTCTTCTTTCACCCTTAGTGAAAGAGGCTCTTTAGTTCCTCTTCACTTTATGTTATGAGTGGTGTCATTTGAATATCTGAGGTTACTGATTTTTCTCCTGGCAATCTTGATTCTAGCATGTGCTTCATCCAGCCCAGGATTTCACATGATGTACTCTGCATATAAGTTAAATAAGCAGGGTGACAATATACAGCTTTGACATACTCCTTTCTCAATTTGGAACCAGTCTGTTGTTCCATGTCTGATTCTAACTGTTGCTTCTTGACCTGCATACAGGTTTCTCTAGAGGCAGGTAAAGTGGTCTGATATCTTTGATACTGGTATTCACAGTATGAAAATAATTCATAGTATAGTCATTTTGCTGACTCTGGATCATTAGAATGATACTCCATCTATTGTTCCAGAAATTTATTGTGTGAATGATATTTAAAAACTAGAGTATAGCTAGACTTACTGTGGCAATCATTTTACAATACATACAATTATTGAATCATCATGTTGTAGACGTGAAACTAATATATTATATGTTACTCATATCTCAATAAAAATTGAAAAATAAATAGGTGAAGTATAGTCAATGTATCTAGTCTTTTTATTAAACTTAAAAAGTTTTGATAATATTATGAATCTGAAAATAGCATATAAGTGGAATATATTTTAACACATATCAGTAGTTCTAGGGGAGTATAGAAGAATATGTTGGAATTATTCTGTTCTAGACTTTGTTTATCCTGTAGGAGAACGAACTGCCAACTCATTAAGATTAACACATTAAGATTCAGAACACAGACTAGTATATCAGTTTGGCACACTTAGATATAGTTTTTCCTGTCAGGCTACAGTTCGGTTCAGTTCAGTCACTCAGTCATGTCTGACTCTTTGCAACCCAATGAATCGCAGCACACCAGGCCTCCCTGTCCATCACCAACTCCCAGAGTTCACTCAGACTCACGTCCATCGAGTCAGTGATGCCATCCAGCCATCTCATCCTCGGTTGTCCCCTTCTCCTCCTGCCCCCAATCCCTCCCAGCATCAGAGTCCTTTCTAATGAGTCAACTTTTCACATGAGGTGGCCAAAGTACTGGAGTTTCAGCTTTAGCATCATTCCTTCCAAAGAAATCCCAGTAGTCAGGCTACAGACTACTACTAAAACACATAAATAGACAAAGAAACATAGTATTACGTGGAAAAAGTAAGTAAGTTCCTTACCACCCTTAATGCAGTGGTCTCATGGAAAGTTTCAATAAGCAAAACAAAATATGTTCCTTAATTCAGAAATGGAAGATATCTTGAGAGTTATGATGCATGACTTCCAGTTGAGTATGAGAGGAGAAAAAAGAGGGAGATACTATTGAAAAGCTTTTAAGGATTGGAGTATAGAAATAAGCTATGGGGATAATGTAATTATGCACCTTTTTTTTTTTTATTATTTCTTAGATTTTTTTTTTTTTTTTGACTGAATTGATTGTCTAAAGATAGTAGTTACATTCCGGGTGGAGAACATGTCTCTGAAAAAAACATAATATTGAATTCAGTTGGTGCATTCATGAATAAAATAAAATCTGTAATGGATCATAACGTCCTCTGATACCATTAGAATAGGGTTAGCTGTGACCACATTAGCAAGTAGAAAGCAGTTATGTAATTCTTTACCAGTTGGATCATATACCATCTTCCAGGAGAGTAGGCAAAAGAGAAACCATATTAATGTTATTGTGACTTACTCTATGGGTAAGCTGTGCTGCCAGAGGAGGTTATTCTACCAGGGTATGTTTAATGAGATTGCAAACAGAAAGTGATGGAGAATGGAGATGATGGCAAATGAGAAAAAGGTGCACAGGATAACTCAGAGAAAATTTCAATACTCCTACAAACTTTTTTCCAACCTTCTTTAAAGTGGCTATCTAAAGTCACTTTTCCAGAAAAGAAATATTGGGTCACTGCTTACTTCATGTGTCTTCCTAAAGCCTCTACCTGGATAGTCTGGATTTAAGATATTTCCTAACTGGCCAATTCCTTGTTAGAGCTACCACTTAGCTCGGGGTGTTAGAACTACATTTTCTGTTATTTTTGAAGAACTTGGAGAGAGAGATGACCTTTGCATCACACAGGATAAAGACTACTGGATAGCTCAGCATGTGCACCCTATGTCACTGAATTAAATATGCATATGGAAGATAAACTGGCCAAATGTCACACGTAATTACCCTCTGGTGTTTCATACTGGTCACTAGTGGGGAGTTCTATGGTGCACCCAGACTGAACTGTCTTTATCAAAGAAGTGAAAGTCACTCAGTCGTGTCCAACTCTTTGTGACCCCATAGTCTATATAGTCCATGGAATTTTCTAGGCCAGAATACTGGAGTGGGTAGCCTTTCCCTTCTCCAGGGGATCTTTCCAACCCAAGGATTGAACCAGGTCTCCCACATTGCAGGCGGATTCTTTACCAGCTGAGCCACAAGGTAAGTTCAAATAGTAGCACTAGAGAGAGCACTTTCCCAAGAGTCAGCAGTAATCTTCAGTGGGACAGGATTTGCTTCCAAACTGAACACACTGCTTCAGTTGTCAGCAACCCTTTACTCTCACCCAGCAAGGAATATCAAAAGTTTATAATATTACTGTGGAATTTTAGAAATTGGCCAGAAGCCCTGGAGGACAAGTTGGCTTTCGGGGAGGCAGTACATTTATAAGAACCCCACAGTAGGCTAAGCTATGAAAAAAAAAAAAAAAAGTTGCTTAACAGTGTGGCTTTAAAGGAGGTATTTAAGATATTGTGTCCCATGCATATTTTGAAAGACTAGTTTGAAACACCCATCTCAAGAAATGAATAATGAGTTTGTTTAGCTGAAAACACGGTGCAATTGCCCTTATAAAACATATTAGTAATAATAATAAATTTAAATGGATTACGGTTTCCATGGCAGTTTCTTGTCAAAACTTAGCCAATAATATATACAAAATGCTGGGTTTTATTTTGCTATAAACCCATCATGTATTTAAGGAAAAATATAATGGAGACATTGTATATTCATGAGGAATATGGTATCAAACTGTGACACCATAGCAAAGCAAAAATATTTAGACAATTGTTAAATTGTATCAGATGTAATAAAAACAATTTCTGTATACTCCAGCACAGATTCTTATGTGGATATTTGAGTACATGGTTGTCTAGTGACTTCAAGATAGCTTGACATGTACAGAATTTTGAGTCTTTTGATTTTAGCAGGAGCAATCCTGAATTCTGATTTTAAGTAAAATGATTCATCAAGGTGTTTATTCATTCTTGTTGAGATTAACCCGAAGTAACTCACAATGCTTATGTCTTTCTTATTCTTTTTGAACACTACTCTTCTGTCAAACTAAGCATCTGTAATTCCCTGCATATTTTTCCTCTTTACCCTGATGCTGTGCCTGGTAGAAGCTTTTTGCTCTGTCTCCAAAGCTCCTCATGCTAATTTTCCCCATTTATCCACCTAAATAAACAATTCACCTAATTCTTCTCATTTGAACTACTTTGGCACCTTGCTTTAGCTTTATCTCTTTCATGACGGTTTCTGTATCTTGTCTTACATTTTCTTTCTAATAGTTTTTATACTGAAACAAAAAGAGATAGTGTATTTTATTCATAACTGTTTTTATTCATTGGCTTGCCATGTGCCTTGTAAATACAGATTTTCAATAATTATGTTTCATTTATGAGTTATAATCTATCCACTTTAAGACTGTTGTTTTTTAACCATACTGTTAATGGTCATACTGGAAAAGTGACTTAGGGAGGAATCAAAAGCCACTCTCATCATTGCTTCCCAGAGCTATATAATGTTCACATAACATTGTTGTTGTTGTTCAGTCACTCAGTCATGTCCGACTCTTTGTGACCCCATGGACTGCAGCACGCCAGGCTTCCCTGTCCTTCACTGTGTCCTCGAGTTTGCTCAGACTCCTGTCCATTTAGTTGGTTATGCTATCTAACCATCTCATCCTCTGCTGCCCCCTTCTCCTTTGGTCTTCCTCAGCATCAGTGTTTTTTCTAGTGAGTCAGCTCTTTGCATCAGGTGGCAAAGTACTGGAGCTTTAGCTTCAGCATCAGTCTTTCCGATGAATATCCAGGGTTGATTTCCTTTAGAATCAACTGGTTTGATCTCCTTTCATTCTAAGGGACTATCAAGAGTCTTCTCCAGCACCACAACATGAAGGCATCAATTCTTCATCACTCAGCCTTCTTTATGGTTCAACTCTCACATTCGTACATGACAACTGAAAAATTATAGCTTTGGCTATATAGACCTTTGCTATTTAATAATACACTGTCTGGGTTTGTCATAACTTTCCTTCCAAGGAGCAAGCATCTTTTAATTTCATGACTGCAGTCACCATCTGCAGTTTTTGAAGCCTAAGAAAATACTGTCAAAAAGCAACCTGAGCAGGTATAATGCAACTCTAAAAACAAAAGACTGAACTGCATTTGAACATCAATTTAAATGATAACTAACTTCTTTTTTCATTTTATTTTTATATTCTGCTATTGGGCTTAATAAATATATGTTTCTATATTCTGCTCAAGTTATGAATGCAGTGTTCAGTTCTATATCAATACTACTAGAGCCCTCTGCTGTGTGCTAGGAGTGTAACAGTAGAGTATGGTTGCTTCATATGCATTGGAAATAGTGCAGTGAGTAATGTCCTTATAGCTACTCCCTTCATGTTTCAAAACTACATTATTTAGGTTACCTAGGCTATATTACTATAGCATGAATGGTAGTTTTAAAAATTAACATGCTGTAATAACTAGATTTTTCTCTCTGTGACATCTAGTTGATGTGTATATATAAAAGGAGAAAGAAATCAAAAGCCAATCCCCTCTTCTCAAATTTCTTGCTGGATTATTCTTGCAATAAACATTTTCTTTTTCCAGACAACTAGGGTCTTTCTTCATTTATGGCATTCAACCAACCAACTGAGTTTCTCTATTTTGAATATAGTGCTTAATTGATTAAATAATGGACCTGTTTTCCTGTTTTCCTTCCCTTCCCTTCCTTCCTTCCTCCTTTCATTTTTTCTTCTCTTTCACAGCAACAACAACAACAAAAAAATATATATATATATAGGAAGTATGTGAACACAGTCAGTTCTCTTTTTCAGTCCTGTAGAGAAGAGTCCGAGAGGGAAAATTGCAAAATTCCAATTTTCTTTGCATTTCAGGAGTGACACACTATTTCAAATATCATTCTTATTGCATTAGACAGGAAATTTAACAATCCTGGCCACAGTCTCTCTGTGATTTAGCTCAGAATTTTAGGCTGGATACATTCTCTCTTTTGGGGTTACACAAATTACTTGAGAGATAATAGTATCCTCACCTTGATTGGGGGAAAATAATGGTATTCATACTACATTAAAAAATTGCATTTAAATATTCTGTGAGATGGAGGCAGGTTTGGGTTTCTCACATATGTATCTTCAGTGTAATATGCAGTTTCCAAGAGTAATTTCTCAATTTATCAATCGTGTGAACAATCATTAGTATTTGGATGAAATCCACAGCCACTCTCACTGTTTATTAATTCTGTAGCACGCTCACACAGTGTAAAAATGCACACAGAAATCATTATAATCTACAGTCAATACAAGAAATTTTATTTCTCCATAAAATAAAATCCATAGCATTTTGGAAAAGTTATTGCTGCAAGCTTAATGAGGATATATTTCCACAAAGTGTAAATAGTCAGTAAATTATTATAGGAAAAAACAGACTAGAGCTTAATCTCATACAACAAGGAAACTTTTGTG
The DNA here is from genome assembly GCA_006410655.1 of Kobus ellipsiprymnus. Lineage (NCBI taxonomy): Eukaryota > Metazoa > Chordata > Mammalia > Artiodactyla > Bovidae > Kobus > Kobus ellipsiprymnus. Next base: position 106,703 of record SJYR01002990.1, on the reverse strand, counting down.
AATTAATTATATATATTAATTTTATAGTATTTTCAATTTCCAAAAAAATAAGATTTTAATTCAAAATATAATCTTATGGTAGTATGAATGTATGTAC
>SJYR01002990.1:45950-83851 GCA_006410655.1 Kobus ellipsiprymnus | reverse complement strand
ATGTAATGATAGTTCTAGCAGGCAGGAGTTTTACTCAAATGTTACAGAAATAATAAAATATTATAGAGAATTATTCAAATTATTTCTGAAACATTGTATGCTATATTTTTATTTAAATTACTAAATGATCAGCTCATTTGCTGTATGAAAGTAGTTCTTTTAATTATAAATATGGAATTTATAATACTTTAAATGTTAGTATGTGCTTCCCATGATATGTTATTTTTATTTAATCTTATGGTTAAACAGATGGCATAACCTATTATATACTTACAAAATGTAAAGTGCTTGACATACAGCAACAGCAATACTTTTTTAGATATGAAAACAAATAAAGAAACTTGAGTTTTTTTCTGAAATACTCAACATGCTCAGGAAGAGGAAAATTAAAAGTGCTGGATTCTATAAAAGATATAGATATCACCAGTGTAGCTATACTATTCTGTGATTCAGGTTAGGGCAGCAAAAGATTCCTCTGAAACCAAATTGATTTCTGGCTCCCAGTAATGTTTCTGCAATCGTTCTATTCTGCCTTTTGAATCTGCTTCATGGTACCCATTCAAATATCTTATTTACTTGGAATAGAAATGTGAATGGTCCTAGTATAGAAAGATTTATTGCATTTTCTCAAGCTTAGAGAAATAGTAATAGGTTTATAACTATAGTGAGGTTATAGAAGGTATAGCCATTTTTTCTCTACTTCTATATTTATAAACATTTACTGAATAGTAGATATTACATTCAAAATAATGAAAATTAGAAACAAAAATTTTGTTAGTCATATATTTACAAAAGTACATGGATAATGAAATTTGATTAAAGTTATCAATTTTATACATGATTTTAAATCTTGAATATAAAAATGATATGCTAATGGCATAAAGTGAGGATGAACTAAAGAGCCTCTTGAAAAGGGTGAAAGAGGAGAGTGAAAAATCTGACTTAAAACTCAACATTCAAAAAACCAAGATCATGACATCTGAGCCCATAACTTCATGCCAAATAGATGGAGAAATAGCCTCAACATTGGCAGATTTTATTTTCTTGGGCACCAAAATCACTGCGGACAATGACTACAGCCAAGAAATTAAAAGACACTTGCTCCCTGGAAGGAAAGTTATGACCAACCTAGACAGCATATTAAAAAGCAGAGACATCGATTTGCTGACAAAGGTCCATATAATCAAAGCTTTGTTTTTTCCAGTAATCATGTATGGATGTGAGAGTTGGACCATGAAGAAGGCTGAGTGCTTCTTTTGAACTTTCGAACTGTGGTGCTAGAAAAGACTCTTGAGAGTCCCTTGGACTGCAAGGAGATCAACACAGTCAATCCTAAAGGAAATCAGTCCTGAATATTCATTGGAAGGACTGATGCTGAAACTGAAGCTCCAATACTTTGGTCACCTGATGAGAAGAACTGACTCACTGGAAAAGTCCCTGATGCTTGGAAAGATTGAGAGCAGGAAGAAAAGGGGGCAATAGAGAATGAGATGATTGGATGGCATCATTGACTTAATGAATATGAGTTTGAGCAACCTCCATGAGACAGTGAGGAACAGGGAAGCCTGACCTGCCACTGTCCATGGCATCACAAACAGTGGGACACCAGTTAGCCAGTGAACAACAACAAAAGAAACTGAATACACCCACAAAGCAGTATGAATTTATTTTGGTGACTCAGAGGGTAAAGAATTTGCTTACATTGCAGGAGACACAGGTTCAATCCCTGGCTTGGAAGATCCCCCAAAGAAGGGAATGGCAACCCACTCCACTATTCTTGCCTGGAGAATCCCATAGACAGAGGAGCCTGGCAGACTACAATCCATGGGATCCCAGAGTCCGATATGGCTGAGTGACTGACACTTTCAGTTTCATACGTTATACTCAGGCTTAGAAACAGCAAATATGAATTTCTACCATATTTTGGCACTGTTGTAGATATACTATGTCACAAAATTAAATATAAATACACTTCAGCCCTCTTTAGCACTAGCATTTTTTTTTTAAATCTAGAGGCTGCTCTATGAAATATCAGTATATAAACAAAGATTTACTTGACTGTTATTTGCATATTAGTAGGTTTTATGTCTTTTGAATCTCACATTTTCCATGTCCAAATTTTTAAAACCTGTTTCTCATACAAGTATTTTTCAATTTCAGCAGCTATATTAAGATATGCTTATGTGTGATTTTGTTCTTAATAATTCTTATACATTTTTTGGAGAAGAAAATGACAATCCACTCCAGTATTCCTGCCTGGGAAATCCCATGGATAAAGAAACTTGGTGGGCTACATTCCTTGGGTCACAAAAGAGTCAGACATGATTTAATGACTAAACAGCATAAATTTTTATTTTACTTCAGGAATTCAGTTCAGTTCCTCCCTCATATCTGACTGTTTGCGACCCCATGGATGGCAGCATGCCAGTCTTCCTTGTCTATCACCAACTCCCTGAGCTTGCTCAAACTTATGTCCGTCAAGTTGGTGATGCCATCCAACCATCTCATCCTCTGTCATCCCCTTCTCCTCCTGCCTTCAGTCTTTACCAGCATCAGGGCCTTTTCTAACGAGTCAGTTCTTTGCATCAGGTGGCCAAAGTATTGGAGCTTCAGCTTCAGCATCAGTACTACCAGTGAATATTCAGGATTGATTTACTTTAGGATAGACTGGTTTGATTTCCTTGCAGTCCAAGGGACTCTCAAGAGTCTTCTCCAACACCACAGTTCAAAAGCATCAATTTTTCAGTGCTCAGCTTTCTTTATGGTCCAACTCTTACATCCATACATGACCACTGGAAATACCATAGCATTAACTAGACAGACCTTTGTTGGCAAAGTACTGTCTCTGCTTTTTAATATGCTGTCTAGGTTGGTCATAGCTTTTATTCCAAGGAGCAAGTGTCTTTTAATTTCATGGCTGCAGTCACCATCTGAGTGATTTTGGAGCCCAAGAAAATAATGTCTGTCACTGTTTCCATTGTTTCCCCATTTATTTGCAATGAAGTGATGGGATCAGATTCCATGATCTTAGTTTTTTGAATGCTGAGTTTTAAGCCAGCTTTTTCACTCTCTTCTTTCATCTCCATCAAGAGGCTCTTTAGTTCCTCTTCACTTTGTGCTGTAAGAATGGTGTCATCTGCGTATCTGAGGTTATCAATATTTCTCCCAGCAATCTTGATTCCAACTTCTGCTTCATCCAGCCCAGCATTTTGCATGATGTACTCTGAATATAAGTTGAATAATCAGGATAACAATATACAGTCTTGGCATACTCCTTTCCCAATTTGGAACCAGTCCATTGTTCAAAGTCCAGTTCTAACTGTTGCTTCCTGACCTGAATACAGATTTCTCTGGATGCAGATAAGGTGGTCTGGTATTCCCATTTCTTTAAGAATTTTTCACAGTTTTTAATGATACACACAGTTTAAGGCTTTGGCATAATCAGTAAATCAGAAGTAGATATTTTTATGGAGTTCTCTTGCTTTTTCTATAATCCGATGAATGTTGGCAATTTGATCTCTGGTTCCTCTGCCTTTTCTAAATCCAGCTTGAACATCTGGAAGTTCTTGGTTCACATATCGTTGAAACCTAGCTCGGAGAATTTTGAGCATTACTTTGCTAGTGTGTGAGACTAATGAAATTGTTCAGTAGTTTGAACATTCTTTGGCATTGCCTTTCTTTGGAATTGGAATGAAAACTCACCTTTTCTAGTCCTGTGGCAACTGCTGAGTTTTCCAAATTTACTAACATATTGAAAACAGCACTTTCATAGTATCTTCCTTTAGGGTTTGAAATAGCTCAACTGGAATTCCATCATCTCTGCTGGCTTTGTTCATAGTGATGCTTCCTAAGGACCACTTCACTTCATATTCCAAGATGTCTAGCTCTGGGTGTGCAATCACACACCATCGTGGTTGTCTGGATCATGAAGATCTCTTTTTTTATATTTCTCTGTATTTTTGCCACCTCTTTTTAATATCTTCTGCTTCAGTTAGGTCCATACTGTTTCTGTCCTTTATTGAGCTCATCTTTGCATGAAATGTTCCCTTGATATCTGTAATTTTCTTGAAGAGATCTTTAGTCTTTCCCATTCTATTGTTTTCCTCTATTTCTTTGCACTGATCAGGAGGAAGGCTTTCTTACCTCTCCTTGCTATTCTTTGGAACTCTGCATTCAAATGGGTATATCTTTCCTTTTCTCCTTTGCCTTTTGCTTCTCTTCTTTTTTCAGCTATTTGTAAGGTCTCCTCAGATAATCATTTTGCCTTTTTGCATTTACATTTCTTTTTCTTGGGAATGGTACTTCAAAAATCTGAGGGTTAATGTCCATCATGAGTTTTAAAAAAATATTTAGCTAATGATTCTCAAAATATTTCTGCTTAAATGATATATATATGATAATGTTTATGCTTCTCACATATTTCTTACCCCATCCGCTTTATTCAACACTATCAATTTTTTTTTTCCTTTTCATTTCTGGATGTACCTAGTCAAATAATCTTATGTTGGATCTAGCCTGTTTTTAAAACCCTATATTGAATTCCTAATTTCATTTTAAATTCTACATTTCTGTCTGAGTTGTTTTGAGATACTGAATCTATTTTAGATATTTTAATGTTCACATAAATATTCAGTAAAATATTCAATATACAGAGAAATAGAAGAGAGACTTTCCAAGTGGTGCCAGTGATAAAGGGTACTCCTGCCAGTGCTGGTATACTTAGGAGACGTGGGCTTGATCCCTAGGTTGGGAAGATCCCTTGCTGCAGGGAATGGCTACCCACTCCAGTATTATTTCCTGGAGAATCCCATAGACAGAGGAACCTGGCAGGCTATAGTCATGGATTCGCAAAGAATTGGACACGAATGAGTGAGAGAGCACTTTATTTAAGACATGTTCAAGACTAACTCCGGGAGTGCAGCCACCGCCAAGGAAGAAAATACTCCAGAGAAGCGTGATTTTCAACAGTATACCTTATTAGAACAAAAAGTGTACATCGAACTTGACAGGGGTACATTGCTTCCAAGTTTCAACGGAGATGTTCAGTTAGAGTTTAGCATGTATGCAACAAGTCGCAATACACTGGCGTTTGGGAAGGGAACCTTATCTGAGAAGCCATGCTAACAATGGTCTCATTGGAAGGGAGGCATTATTTTCACCTTCAGAGAGTGGATATTCTGTAATGATTAAAGCAGATGTGAACTGTATGTTTGACAGGCCATAAGTCAGGCTGTTCTTGACATAAAGTTCAGGCCACATTACGTATAAGCCAGAATGGCTTCCCCATACCCGTATGCAAACATTTCTTCCATTACAAATTTTCTGTTGAAAATCTCTATTATGAGATATGAGAAAATCAAATTCTCCCTTGAAGAAGGTAAATCATCCAAATCTCAGTATCTAAATGATGTTTCGTGTGAGGCATCCATTGGATCACATAGGCAGGTGGGCACTTCTGACCAGCCCACTGCTGGGCCAGTAGCAGAGTCAGGATGAACGTGCTGCAGACACTCCATAAACGAGAGCTGCTTCCTGAAACTGCTTCTGTTTCTCACAGGTTTTATCATCACTGTTGCTGTCAAGTTAGGTTATCTTTTACCACTAAGTCCCATATACCTGAAAGAGATTTTAGCATGGAGATGGCTATTTTTATGCCAATTTTCTTTTTTTCTTCTTTTTTTTTTTTGCTGTGGTTGCTGTCCCTGTGGTCATGGTACTCTTTATCTCAGAGGCATTTATGTTCAATATAGACAACTGGAACAAATGTACCTAAAAATAAGAAAAATTAAAATCCTCCATTAATTTTACTACCCATAGATAACTGCTATTTTGGTTTATATTCTTTGCTCAATTTTGAAAACCAATTCTTACCATTAGCTTAATACACACATAGTTTAAGTTAATATTCTATCCATCTACTTGAGTGCTATCTGTAGTTTTTCAGCTGAGTTACTATTTAATTGGGATATTTTCTAATAAAATACATTTTACTTTTTATCATTTAATTAGGCATCATGTTATTCAAGTATCCTGCTATTGATACTTGAATTAATGACCTAAAACAAGATCTTTCCTTAAGTGTTTGGTATTACCAATGTATTTGTTCACTCATATCACCTTTATGTTTTAGAACTAGATTAAAGGAGTAGAGAAATGGTTACACATAAAACCAAGTAAACACATTCATTTTTATCTGTTGAGAAAAATAATTCATAAGAGAGTATGGTTATTTGTGGGCTGTTTTTGTTCTTGTTTGTGATTAGTTGCCATCTACAATTTAAATGTCTTCTTTAGGCAGATTACCCAAATATAAAATGTTAAAAATATTTGATTTGGGAGTAGTGTGTAGGAAAGGTTTGTAGGCAGTCCCATTTCTGGATATCCTAACATAATTAAAATTATTGTTCATCTCATTTCTTTTTTATAATGCCATTGTTTTTCTCATATTTGGGGGATCTTATCTGCTGTTTGTAAAATATAACACCTTTGTGTTAGATCATTATGTGGATCTTTGATATTTACTGAGTAGATATTAAATGTGTATTCTTCTTCCAACATTTAAACCATGGATACATTTAAAAACAGTTGTTATTGCTGCTTGGTAAAGCGTATCCTATGGTAGCCATCTTATTCAAATATTATGCACTCCAACTGTTTTAAACTTAGAATTGAATTCTGACATTGATATTTTAAAAGACTGCAAAATAGGTTTGTTTTAAAGCCACTAGATGTTTTCCTTTAGATTTTAACTGGTGAGTTACTGGTCTCTTTTATTTTTAGCTATATTAAATAACACATGGTATTTGAAAATAGATGTATTTTTCAAGCTGTTTCTCTGGTTTCTCTCAGCAGGTGTATGTACTGGATAATGTACAGAAACAAAAGCTACAATTTGAACTCATGTAAATGTCTTAGGAATATGGGAAAATTAAAGAAACAATTATAAAAATAATAACCTTGTAGAAATTGCAACTTGAACTGTCAGTACAAGCAGCTGGTTTTGCACAAATACTGTAACCAATGTACATTTTTGTCCTTAAATGAATATATTAGAAGAAAAGCTGTTAACTCATGATCTATGTTCAATTTATTTAAAAAATCAGGTATAGAGATGAAATAAACTAATATAAGTATGTAGCTAGATGACTTTTACATAAATAAACACTTGTTTTATCATTAACCATATAAAGATTTTTCTAGAACCCTTTAATTATTTCTCAATCAATAGGTTGCCAACATTGAGGTTCTAAATCTGTAATCTTGACTATCTTTGAACTTCATATGTTTGATATCATGGAGTATATATTATTTGTGTTACTTTTTTTCAACATTGTTGTATGTGTCAACAGTTATTTTTGTGTGTATTTGCTTTTATTAATTTACTGTGAGGCATCGCATTGTGTAGATATTTCATAATTTAGTAATGCCTAGTACCACTAATGGCCGTTTGGGTTATTTTTTTGACTGTTATGAATAAAATGCTATGAAAATAATTTCATTTGTATGAGTGTGTTTATGTGTTTGGACGTTGGCACTCACTCTTTTTTAGCATATACCTATGAGTATATATGCTGGTTTATAAAATAGGTGCTTGTTTAGTCATGTGCCAAAGATTTTTCAAAACTTATGTTACTTTTTGCTTCCATCGAGACAATTATAAGATTCCCTGTGACTTCACATTTTATTGAACACTTAGTATTATCCCTATTGGCTCAGATGGTAAAGCGTCTGTCTACAATGTGGGAGACCTGGTTCGATCCCTGGGTCAGGAAGACCCCCTGGAGAAGGAAATGGCAATCCACTCCAGTACTATTGACTGGAAAATCCCATGGACAGAGGAGCCTGGCTACAGTCCATGGGGTCACAGAGTCAGACACATCTGAGTGACTTCACTTTCACTTTCACTTTAGTATTATCACTGTTTAATTATAATTCCAGTGTGTATGTTTATCCTTCTTACAGTCTGATATGTACCTACTTGGTAAGTACCACTCTGAAACAACTTTTTTTATTCTTATGAGTCTTTGATGTCCTCTCTTATTATTATTATCCATAGTAGATTATAGTTTGTTTTATCAATTTATGGGATAAAAATCCAGATAAGAGAATATAACTTACTTGCAATGTAAATATTTTCTCTCTTTCTGGATTATTCCTTCTCTTCATGTAATTTTTGGTGAATAGAATTATCAGTTTTAGTGATGTGCAAATTGCCATCTGCTTTCTGTGATGTGTTTAACAAATGGTTGTGTATTTTGGTCATGTATTCTTCACTCTTGTCTCTAAGCTTAATTGTTTTATCACTCTATGTGTATTATTGTATCCGAGTTTAATTTTTGTACTTAGTGAAATCCAACCTAAATTCCCAGTGAAGATAAAAGTAGAGAAATCAGACCTGGAGTTGGCCTGGATCAGGACCAAACTAGATGCCCTTCTGCAGTGTCTACCAGAGGAAGGTTATATGGGTGGGGAACATCTGGATGAGGAAGCCTGGAAGACCCACTTGGACACACATAGCAAGGACTGCTCCATCATTGTGGCTCCTGGCAAAAGCCATCTTCCCATTTTCTGCCACAGCAAATGAGGAAGAAGAGGGAGATGGATGGGCTGCAGAAAACCAGTAAGTATGTGATCAAGCTGTTTGACAAGAATGTGCTTTTAGCTCGGTTTAGTGGTTCACACTGCAGCAGTCAATCTATGATATCTAGAGGTGCAATGGCCTCTCATAGCTCACGTGTCAGTGCTTACCCAGCTCACTGTTAAGCACACAGAGGATTCTGAGGTCACCATGGCAACAGTCTTTAGGGTATAAGCAGCCTTCGCCTGTAACCCCTGGGCACCTGGAGATGCCTGCAGATACTGCCTACCTTCCCCACTTGCCAGAGACAAAGGACAGCCCGAGAGATAAGCCCAAGTCTGAGCCCTCCACACTCAAATTACAGCAACATGAACAACTGGAAATGCATTTGACAGAGATGGACCAGCGTCCTTACTTGTAAATCATGAGGTTACAATGGGAGATAATAAGAGCAACATGATTTCCCATTGTTGCCTAACTCCGATAAGTATTTCCCCTCTTAAAAAAAAAAAAAAAAAATTAAGTCACATTTTTTTTTTTTTTAAATGAAGAAACACACTTTCACAAGGACCATATATTAAAAAGACCACTATTCCCTGGTGAACTGCAGTGGCCACTTTGCCACAGGTCAGGCCAATATGTATATGCCAGTCACTTTCTGGAATGCCTATTCTGTTGAACTTATCTTTGCCTGTGCTTCTGTCAGTATATCTTTATACTTAGATTTGAAATGTGATGATATATGCCAACCTTTTGTTTTCTTCTTTTCAAGAATTCCTTGATTGGGGAGGGCACTTTTCATTTTCTCATTAAAAAACCAGAATTATATTGCCATTCACACACTCTGTCACACACAGAGAGACTGGTTATGATTGGAATGAAAATCAACTTGGAGAGAAGAGAACTTTTAAATTCTTGAGTCTTCTAACTCATAATACAGTATATCTCACCATTAATTTTGGCCTTTTTAATTTCTCAGTGCAAGAATTTTTAGGTCTCATTGTATATATCTGAGAAATTTTTGTTAGATTTATGTTGTAAACATTTGTATATAAATCACCCATTAGTAGTCAGAAGAGCATTGTGTAAAATCACTTCTCATTTGAACAAATTTATATTCTGTATCAAGTAGAAAAATCACAAAAAACTCTTCATAACACATATGTCAGTAACTTAGGTCAGTAATAGTTTAAGCAAACTAAGAAACCTAGGGATTCATCCATACAAAATAATACTTTCTCCAGTAACCTGTCCACTTAGAGAGGTAGGAAAGTGATCACATTTATCTCAGGAGCAGAATATGTGACACTCCAGAGACCATACTAAGAATCTTGGGTTTCACATTAACACCAGTGCATGAACATCTCCTTTAGGCTCCCCATAGATTCTTAAAGGAACTATGACATGAAAACCTGTAGGTGAGTACGTTATTCTAACTGGTCATTTCAAGACGCAAATACTTTGTGAGTAATGGGAGGGAACAAGTGTATTCCCTGATACCCTAATTTACTCTGTGCTGAATGAGTAAGACTGAATCTGATGTCATCTCCAGGTCACTTCTCATTTGAACAAATTTATATTCTGTATCAAGTAGAAAAATCACAAAAAATTCTAGTGAACAGCCAAGGTGATGACTTTTAGAGAAGGATATATCTTTCTCAGACTTCCATGTGTTGCAACAATGTGTTGGTCCCATTACTAACCCGTGGAGTGGAAGCACGGAGAGTAGAGAAGCTTTTAGGCATAGTTGATAAAAGCTCTGCAAACATTAGTGAAAGCAAAACAGCACCTTAGAAAACAAACCAGTGTATCTCAAATAATCGTTCTTATGGCTTCTTATTTTCCTGTGCTTATCTGTGGAAATATGATAGCATGCAGAAATTGCTTAACTAAAGAAATGCAACAGAATTTTAAACTAATGGGTATGTTGTGCTATGCTTTAACTTAATGATGTGGCACTTTTTGGACTATCCCACTTTATATGTAAATTTCTCTAATCCTTGTAAATGGAGAATCTCATATAGACTATGAAACATCATTGTGCAGCATAAAAATTATATCAAAATGGTTTTTCTTGATGACATGCATCCATTAGAAGGAAACCATAAAAATGTTATAAACATATTTGAATCTTCTAGGTGATGATTTTTCTTGACAAGCTAATGTGCTGTGCTATGAGGGGAAATGGAGTAATATTGTTGAAAAGAACAGAATGATTTTAGTTTGTTTTTTGCCAAGAAAATCTCAAGAAAAACAGTTCATTCTCCAAGATCCCTGCTGTTAAGGTAGTCCCTTGAGAATTGTAAGTTGTCATGTTATATTTTTTACCCATTCTTTCTAGATTGATAGAAAGTATATTTATGGAGAAACAATTTTCTTAAATCTTCATTTAAGAAGTGCACATTTGCTAAGATCATCACTACTTCCATAATAAATTATTTTCCCCATTTTTTATAATTCAAATAATAGTTTTGAAGAACTGAAAAATTTTAAATACATGTGTGAATTTCCTATGGATAGCATCTTAAAATATCTTATACTCAATTTTTAGAAGAAGGCATACATACAGGATTTAGTGTAGCATTTATACATGATAAACCCTTGAAATTTTAAACTCTTAGAGTCCTGATAAATAATTCAAAAATCATACATTTTTTTGTCATTTAAACATAATATTCAAATTTTAGGTATAGACTCAGCTAAAACTGAAGACTGCTAAGTCATTAGCAATCATCCTGTGTGGGGAATATTAGATTTTTAACAAAAAAACTGAACTTTCCATTCACTTCATAACTTTGAGCAGAAAAATGAAAGAAAAAAGGGATGTTATAAATGACAAGTGTCTACTCACAATATTGCAAAGTTTAATTCAACATTATTCCAGAACTTAGGTAGTTAGGAAAGAAATATAGTAGTGGTTTCCAATTTTGGAAACATCAGAGCCTGATCAAAATAGATATTTATTAGAAACGCAAGAAGTCTGACTATTCTAGCTCATCTAAAATAGTTATTAAATGCATCACAGAATTGGTTTGCTCAAGAAGACTTTAAATCCAGACACAACAGGTGATGAAACAACATAGTGAGATGGTTTGAATTACATATTAATGATCAATGCCTAGAATCTGAGACAGAAATTTGGGAGAATTGTGTTTATACCAGGAAAGCTCAGTAGTCAAAGTTAAGATCATGGCATAAAAACAAGCTTTTGGAAGTTTCACACTAATTGCCAAAGAAACTGAAGATCAGAAATCAAATAAATAAGCCCAAATGAAATAACATAGTCTGAGAAGCCCAAAAGAAATCACCTAGTCTCTTAAATCTAAAGCTACTCATAGCATGCAACAAAGTTGAAAATATACCTATGTACACGCAAGCACACACACACACATTATAAACTTGTTAGGCATTAATTCCGAAATGCATCACAATATGGCATAGAATCCAAATGTCTACTGAACATAAAGACAAGAATTCTCAAGGTGGGTAACTGTTTTTCAAATCAGTTCTAAGATGGTAAGACTCCAATGGCACATAGCCTGAAGAAGACAGAAAGGAAGACAGAGAAAGGAAGAAGGAAAGAAAGAGGGAAGAAGTACGTGGGGGGAGGGAGAGAGAGATGAAAAGAAAAATGTAAAGATTTCTTGAAATCTGTTTCTGTCTACAATTTGTTGTGTATCAATATGCAATTGAAACAAATTTAAAATAACAATCTTTTAGAAAATTAGTTGTATGAACAATATACAAATGGAAATAGCTCTAACTTGTATAGAATCTGAGGTACCAGAGATTTGAAAATTTACAACTATTTTTATTTGAATAACATAGAGAAGTAAACAGGTTTTACTTCAGTATAAAATAATAAAACACTAAGATAGGTATAACCAAACAGTTAACTTAAAACTAAAATTTAGCACATACTCAAAGAACTAAAAAATATGTGTGGTTGGAATTATCGTTGTAAATATATTTGTGGAAAGCATTCAGAATATAACACAGAGATTTGAATAGAATTGTTGTCAAAGAATTTAAGGCACACGATGATAAAATAAAGGATGGTATGGGGAAGGAGGTGGGAGGGGAGTTCAGGATGGGGAACATGTGTACACCCGTGGTGGATTCATGTTGATGTATGGCAAAACCAATACAGTATTGTAAAGTAATTAGCCTCCAATTAAAATAAATAAAAAAAAAAATCCATGAAAGTAAAATAACACCAGAAATATGTAATAAAGTAGAAATTATTAGAGGCAAGAAGATCTTATGATTTTTAAAAGTAATCAAAGGGGGGAAAAATAGATTACCTACAAATGACATGATATTCGAGTGAAAAAGGATTTTTATAAAAACAGCAACAACAAAAAAATAGAATTGTATGTTTTGAAGACTGAGTTAAAACAAATGTCATATTGCAGTTTTGCATCTAGCTCAACTGTCTCCATTAATAAGAAAAAAAATAAGAGAAAAATTTGCTGCTAACAATTACTCAATGAGAAATAACAAGGATAAATTCAAAAGAAAGATCTTAAAGGAAGAAAGGGGAATTAAGTATTATCGAAGAAGTAAATGGTAAGTACATGGACAATCATGAAAAATAACTGAATACATAAAAATATATATTAATAAAGCAAAAACTGACATAGTTTTAGGCAGCAATAGCATGGGAACTAATAAAGAATAACATTTAAACTAAAATGCTTTCATTTCTTAATGCTGCTTGTTGAGTAGAAAGATAATAGCCTGAATGTGTGCTCAGTGTGTTAACCACTAAATGAACAAAATTAGACATAAAACTGTAGAAAACTAGACAAATTAAAGGAATAAAATGAGAAAAATTTTAAAAGGAGAAATGTATGCTATACATAACACAAAATGGCAATATAAAAATAAGCATATATATTAATAATCACAATTCTATAAGCAAATTAAGCCTATTAAATGATTTTTAAACACACTGCAAAAGTAGTGTTTTTACATGCTTGCTCAGCTCTAATTTTTTTGCTCTTCTGTGATGACAAGACTCAATGAAGCTTGGTCTGTCTGCACAGTTTAATTATGTTATTCTATGCAGTGTACCAAATCAATCTGAAATTTTGCAGCTATAGACTCTTTTCCATACTCCAACTTTTTTTCACTGAATTTTGAATTCCACTCTTATTGGATGCTCTTATGGATTAAAAGATTACTGCAATTAGAGTTGGGTCATTTACATTTATATTTGTATCTTTTGCTTTAGGTGTATTCTTGAGATACATAGATGCAGATGTGACTTATACTCAGCAACATAAAACTGAACAGGTTTGAATAGTTTTAGGAACTGTGTTGTCAAAGTAATTAATATTTCAAAATTAACAATTGCATTTATTTCTTTGTTGCTTTTTCTAGAACAGTAAATAACTGTATGCCTCAGATTTTTCCCAAGGTAATTATGTATGGGGAAAACAAAGGCCAGTATGTATGAATAGAAACTGTTCATTCATACATACTTGTGTTTGGTTGATAAAAAAAAAAAGAAGAAGAAACTGTTTCAGAGTTTTCTGCCCGTCAATATACTTAACTGGGATTCTGTGATATTAATCAGTCTTCTTATGTTTACTATTAAAGCCTGGTAATATTGCTTCATCATAGGCTCAAATAATTAACATTTATTAAATTGATTTTCTTTGAAATAATTGTCTTCATACATTCTCTTTTATCTTCCTGGAAAATATCCAGCCTTTTAATATATCAGGAAAATGTGTATTTCTTTTTCAGATGGCTGCTTAAGTATCATATCTTCCTGCTTCAGTATCATATCTATGAACTCTATAGATGGTTCATGAAGAAGAGTTTTCAAAGGGATTAATACACTATTAGTATCTGGGTACTCAAATATCCAGTTACTTCTTATTTTCCTTGTCACTTTTAGTCTCTCATGAAAAGTACTAATAGATGTGTTCAAGAGGGAAGGCACTGTATTAAAGCAGAAAAGTTGTTTATATCATAATTCATATGGAAAATGTACGATATTAAGATTCTCTCTCTTCTGTCCACCATGCCTGTAAATATTTTGTATATGGCATATACACTAATTAAAATAAGATACATTTAATATGGCCTACATCTGGGAAATTAAAATCTATTAACTATGATAGTGAGTAAAAACATTAAGCTTAAGGACTTATTCAGGAAGAATATGGAAGAAAATACTATTTCAATGACAAGAAATAGGGAAGAGTCAGCATGCAGCTTGATTAGCTTTACTGCAGAAAATAGGACCTGAGATCATCTAGGAGAATGTTTAATTTATAGAGGGCTTAGAATTTACACATGACTTTGAGCAAACTCCAGGAGATAGTGAAGGACAAGGGAAGCCTGGTGTGCTGCATTCTATGGGCACAAAAGAGTCAGATACGACTTGCGACTGAACAACATCTGAAATTGCTTCAGATATTGAACATGCCTGGTCATTTTCCCCACTGACGTGGTTTCAATAAACATAAATAAAGTACAAAGCAACCTCCCTTTTTTTGTCAGAGGCAATCACACATCAAAGTCAATGGAAAGATGCCATTGGAGGCAGTTGCCCACACCATCTTTGGGACAGTGGTGGTTGAGTGCTCTGAAACATTGCTGCCCGCCCCCGCCTCATTACTCCTATCCAGCTTGCTAACAATTTGACTGGCATTTCATGTGTGACCATAGCCTCATGTAATTTAAATCTCAAAGTAACTCAGTATGTCAGGCATTTACTAATTTTATATAAGCATAAAATTAATATATCTCAAAAAGTTTTGTAATTATTTCAAGGTCTAGCACCTTTCTAGCATATTTCTATTTCACTCTTTTTATTATTTATAATCATAGTATTCCTTTCATTGTTTCATTTTAAGAATTAGTTGTTGCTTTTAAATATCATCCCCTTTATTAGATTTTGTTTTCATTACAATGCCTATCTGTCTTTAACTTTTCTCAGAAGCTAGAATAGTTGCTAAGTGCTAGATTCATGAATTCTATATTGTTTAAAAGTAATTCATACAACTTTACATAGACTTCTGGAACTTATAAGGAATTTAAGCATAATAATAAAATATTTCTCTGTAACACACTCCTTGTAATGATAGTATTTGTTGTGTCTTCTGTTTAACATAGCCTAGGTATATATATACACGCTAGAATTTCATATAGATTGTATAAAATATTTTAAACATAATAGCTTATTATGTATTGGAGATAAATACCATGTGTGTGTGCTCAGTTATGTCAGACTCTGTGACCGTTTGAATTGTAGCCTGCCAGGTTCCTCTATCCATGGGATTTTCCAGGCAAGAATACTGGCGTGGTTGCCATTCCCTTCTCCAGGGGATCTTCTCAATCCAGGGATTGAACCCCCATCTCCTTCGTTTTCTGCATTGTCAGGCAGATTCTTTACAACTGAGCTGCCTGAAAAGCCCAGAGATCATTAGAGGTTAAGTAAAATACTCTCCTTGGGCTATTCAGGAAACCAGATATAAAATTCATCAATGATTCACATATACTTCTTTAGCTCTAATCATATATATTTAAAACAAATGCAGTACCTGCATGAATGTCTATCTTCATGAATTTTATTTCTGGTTTTATATCTTCTTCATAGCTAACAAAGGCACACAGAAATCACTTGACTATTTTACAAAGTGTTTATAAATAAATATGCAAACATATCAGTAATGAGAAGAATAGGAAAGACAAGTTTTTTCAATACCTTTTGGATTTAAATAATTTACGGTTATTGGCATGCCAAATTATTGCTATCTGTAACTTGAAAAGGAATTTCAAAAGAAAATCAGAAACAACTTGACTTGCAACTTGATACAGAAATCAATGTTTCCTAAAGATGAAAAGACTGAAAGTGATTTCCATATTAAATTATATTTTTATTGTACCTATATGGTTATCTATATTTACTGCTAACTCAACGTTCCATTACTTCTCTTTATTGAATGAAGGTAAGCCTCAAGATAACAGACAGGATACAGAAACACATTATGTAAAAAAAGGTATTATTAATATCATAAGTGACTGGCTGATGTAAAGGGAAGAATCTATGTTTGGAGATAAGAGCTGTAAGTAGACATATGATGCTTAAGAAACCACTTATACTTTCTTTACCTCAGTATCTACATTTACTTATATGGTGTGAAGTGCATACTCTTAGTTGTTTTTTTGTAATAAAATCTATTATAACCCATGTTCTGGTATATAAATACAGTTAACAAGTAGTTTTAAAGCACGCCTACTGCATAGTCCTCTTCCGCAATAAGGAGACTGTTTCAACTTATTATATTCAAATACTGTAATAAAAACATATGGCTCAGATGGTAAAGTATCTGCCTGCAATACAGGAGACCCAGGTTCAATTCCTGTGTTAGAAATATCTCCTGGAGAAGGAAATGTCAACTCACTCCAGTAATCTTGCTTGGAGAATCCCATGGACAGAGGAGCCTGGCGGGGTATAGTCCATGGGGTCACAAACAATGGGACACAACTGAGCAACTGACACGTAAACAATAAAAATATAAGCTGTTGTCCTTTCAATTTCAGCCCAGAGATGTAGAGAGCTGGATAAGACATCTCTCCTGTCCTTACAGCTAGGAAAAGAAGCTGGACAGATGCAGATTTAAGATTTCTTGAAACAGTCCCAGAACTCCTGTTACATGATAAACAAGTAAACCAAAATCTAGAGAGAGATGAATGGATAGGCTTATATGGCAAGTGCCATATGAGATTAAGCTAGAAGTTTTACTGAATTGTGAAAGGCCAAGCATGAGCTAATGTGAGAAGGGGAAGTTCCAGGAGATCATAGAAATATGTCTGTGCCCTCTTACAGGCCTTCATCCAGCAAGTCCTGCACTTTAACTAAGACTTTGAACAGGTTGCTTCCTGATTATTGCAGCCTGCACTTCCTTTTTGTAGAAACATGCATCTCAAAAAATTTGTGATGGTAAATTCTTTTTCTGCCCTTTTGAAATTTAAATCTTCCGCAGGAATATCTTTCTGAGTCATCAAGAAAAGAAGGGTTCTCTCTGTAATTCTTGGGGGATGGTAAGTGCTTAACTTTCATAAGCAATAGTTAGGGAACACAGATGGCCTGATTGCCTTGACCTGTCTTTCTCTAATGCACTCCAATATTTTTCCACTAGTTCTTTCCAATGTTTAAAAATCCACCTTTCATGTTAGTGAAGTTGCATTCAATCTTTCTTCCCTATTCAGTAGTTTTGAATAGTCTTCCTTGTTTTTTTTTAATGTGTTCCATGCAATTTTTTTTTTTTTTCTTTAACAGTTCACAGGGAAGATTAGGGTGAATATTGACATAGCTTTTCCAAAAATGCTGGTTTGGAGTGGAGAACCTTTGCCGTCACTAAAACTTTGCTCAGACTCAATTCAGCTGAATATTCAGCGGGGCATCATTCATGCCTCTAGTTCTTGGGCACTGGCAGAAAGTGTTGGAGCAGGCAGAGAAGGATGCAGGCCAACACGAAAGCTCACCAAGGCATGGTTTCCTATCTCTTAATCACTCATGAGAGACAAAAGACTTGATCTTCAGATGAAAGAAGAGCAATATATAGCCTAAAATTATTACACCTGGAAAAGGAAGGGGGCGGTGGTGGGTATGGGAAATGCCTATTCTTATGAAGGGGCAGGTAACATGTACTGAACTCAGCATTAGTTCAAAATGAGGCACAAGTGTTGGTGAAGACCAGCCCTGAGACTCAGCTTATGGATATTAGAGAACACTCCTTTGCACCATCTCTGTAAGGGAAAAGAAGGAAAAAAGGAAGGGAGAGGAAGGAGGAAAAGAAAAAGGAAGGAGGCGCCAAAAAATTAATGTATTATTTAAAAAAAAAAAAAAATGAGGGGGTTTCCTGGTAGCTCAGCAGGTGAAGAATCCACCTGCAAATTAGGAGACCCCGGTTCAATTCCTGGATCAGGAAGATCCCCTGGAAAAGGGATAGACTACCCACTCTCATTCTTGGGTTTTCTTGGTGGCTCAGATGGTGGCTCAGAATTCACCTGCAATGTGGGAGACTTGAGTTCAATCCCTGGGTTGAAAAGATCTCCTGGAGAAGGGAATAGCTACCCATTTCAGTATTCTTGCCTGGAGAATTCCATGGACAGGGAGCCTGGCAGGCTACAGTCTATGTGGTTGTAAAGAGTCGGACACAACTGAGCAACTAACACACACACACAAATATTTATTAATCACTGTGTCACTTTTAACAAATGTCCACCAAACTTTCAGTACTCCTCTTTTGGAGATGGAGCTTGATCACTATCCTCTTCTGTGTGGCCTGGGCTTAGTGACTCACTTCTAGTGAATAGATGTGTAAAGCAAAATAAAATAACTTTTCCATGTAGAAATTGGGCACAGACATCTTTAACCATCAATATTAATATCACCAGAAATAAGCAATTCTGTTATGTACTTACTGTAATAATGTAAGAAAAAACTTCATTTATATGTTTAGTTCAGTCACTCAATCCTGTCTGACTCTTTGTGACCCCATGAATTGTAGCACGGCAGGCCTCCCTGTCCATCACCAACTCCCGGAGTTCACTCAAACTAATGTCCATTGAGTCAGTGATGCCATCCAGCCATCTCAACCTCTGTCGTCCCCTTCTCCTCCTGTCCCCAATCCCTCCCAGCATCAGAGTCTTTTCCAATGAGTCAACTCTTCACATGAGGTGGCAAAAGTATTGGAGTTTCAGCTTTAGCATCAGTCCTTCCAATGAACACCCAGGACTGATCTCTTTAGGATGGACTGGTTGGAAATCCTTGAAGTCCAAGGGACTCTCAAGAGTCTTCTCCAACACCACAGTTCAAAAGCATCAATTACTTGGTGCTCAGCTTTCTTAACAGTCCAACCCTTACATCCATACATGACCAATGGAAAAACCACAGCCTTGACTAGACGGACATTTGTTGCCAAAGTAATGTCTCTGCTTTTGAATATGCTATCTAGTTTGGTCATAACTTTCCTTCCAAAGAGTGCCTTTTAATTTCATGGCTGCAATCACCATCTGCAGTGATACTGGTGACCAAAAAATCAAAGTCTGACACTGTTTTCACTTTTTCCCCGTCTATTTTCCATGAAGTGATGGGACCAGATGCCATGATCTTCGTTTTCTGAATGTTGAGCTTTAAGCCAACTTTTTCACTCTCCACTTTCACTTTCGAGGGATTGGGGGCAGGAAGAGAAGGGGACGACAGAGGATGAAATGGCTGGATGGCATCACTGACTCGATGGACATGAGTTTGAGTGAACTCCGGGAGTTGGTGATGGATAGGGAGGCCTGGTGTGCTGTGATTCATGGGATCGCAAAGAGTGGGACACGACTGAGCGACTGAACTGAACTGAACTGAACTGAACTGATGCTTTCTAAGGCCCACTTGACTTCACATTCCAGGATGTCTGGCTCTAGATGAGTGATCACATTATCATGATTATCTGGGTCATGAAGCTCTTTTTTATAGAGTTTTCTGTGTATTCTTGCCACGTCTTGTTAATATCTTCTGCTTCTGTTAGGTTCATAACATTTCTGTCCTTTATCGAGCCCATCTTTGCATGAAATGTTCCCTTGATATCTCTAATTTTCTTGAAGATATCTCTAGTCTTTCCCATTCTATTGTTTTCCTGTTTTTCTTTGCATTGATCACTGAGGAAGGCTTTCTTATCTCTCCTTGGTATTCTTTGGAAATCTGCATTCAAATGGGCATATATTTCCTTTTCTCCTTTGCTTTTCACTTCTCTATTTTCACAGCTATTTGTAAGGCCTCCTCTGACAGCCATTTTTCTTTTTTGTATTTCTTTTTCTTGGTGATGGTCTTGATCCCTGTCTCCTGTACAATGTCACAAACTGCTGGGAGCCAGGGTAAAGAATTCCACCCATGGCAAAAGTCATGAGGAAGGAGGCTTGACATTACGCAAAGGCAGGATCGAGCCTCAGGAAACCCCCTGTTCCCGAGCATCTACCCTCAAAACCAGGGTCTGCCTACTTTACTGTTTTATGCTCTCACCTACACTTCTGACTTTACAGGGGGCTTTCCCCCATCACCATTTCTCTCGGAGAAGGAGTTAACTTACAACTCTAAGTCAATAAAAATTCCTGGGCGTGACAAGAGTGTTTCAACTTATGAACTCCTCTGAAGGTTATCTAGCCTGCCTGTACAGGTTCGTCTGGCCACATGTGATTGTTTACAGCCTCCCAACTGTGAGAGGCACGAGATGTTTTAGACTTACTAAAGGCAGATTCTTTTGGAAAGTTAGAAATTATTAATATAGTGGGTTGGTTAGGAATTATATTGGTGAAGGGTTTTTCATTTGTTGTGCCAATAATTGCTGCTAATTCCCTGCCCTGGGTGTGACAAGGGTGTCTCAGGTCAAACCTCTCCACTGGCAGACTAGCTTATGTGACAGGATTATCCATACTCCTGCCACTACACACATGATTGTTTACTACCTCTCAACTATAAACAGCACAAAGAATTTGGAGTATTTTGAAAATCTTAATTAGCATAGGGCTTTTCTCATTGTTGAGTCAATGATTGCCGCCAGGCCTCCATATCCTTAGGCACCTGGGAATATATTAATCAATGTATTTGGAATATAGAAAAGGAAATATAGGAATATAGAAAGGAAATAATATTGATGTTAGCAATACTAGACTTTTTGAGTTAATGAATTCTTTCTTTTGTTATAGATCGCTCTACTTTGTTATAAATCACTGGGTTCTTGCTATATAAAAATGTAACTTTATCACTATCTTAAGACTAAATAGATCTTAAGGGGAACATTGGTGAAGGGTTTTCATTTGTTGGGCTGATGTTTGCTGCTAAATCTCCATATTCCCTGCCCTTATAATGAATATAACTAGCATATAGGAGAAATAAGTATTAACCTTCAAGATTAATCATGTTAACCTTAGGTTAAATAAATTCCTTTCTTGATTGTAACCCACTACACCCTCACCCTATAAGAATGCAACTTTATTTGGAGGGTGGTGCCTGGTTTAAGAAAAAACACCCTTGGAAAAAATAAGCTTTTTGGTTATCAGAAAGAAAGGATCATAAAATGTCAGCAGGCCTCATGGCCAGAAAATGATGTAAAACCCCTAAGACCTTTTTTTATACATTTATGTGAAGCACCTGATTTTGATAAAGGTCAGGACTGCTGAACCCCACGTGACTCTATATTCATCCCTATGTGTAACAAAAAGTATACAAGCAAACCTAAAAAATAAAGAAATGGGATCAGTTTCTGGAAAGACTGATTCCCCCATGTCACTTCTTTCTTGCTCCCCGTTTTTTTTTTGGCTGAATTTCCATCTGGAATATGGGTACTCACCAAGCCTGCTAATTTTGCCTGGGCTTCTAAGATCAGACCGGGGAGGCCTCAGTGCTTCCTCTCCTTTGGGAGAACGGAAAGATGCCTGTGGCCTACGTAGGTGGTGATTGGTATTCTACGTAAACCAAGTTATTCAACCTCCTTTTCTCCGCTAATTTTCCAATCTCTCTCTATATCTGTAATTAAATAAGTTTTTTCCTAAGATGCTGATTCCGTCCGCACCTTCGAATCACCCCGGATCCACAGGGGCTGGACCCTGGCAACAAACCTCCATCCATAGTTCATCAGGCACTCTGTCTATCAAATCTCATCCCTTAAATCTATTTCTCACTTCCACTGTAAAATCATAAGGGATTTGATTTAGGTCATACCTGAGTGGTCTAGTGGTTCCCCTACCTTCTTCAATTTAAGTCTGAATTTGGCAATAAGGAGTTCATGATCTGAGCCACAGTCAGCTCCTGGTCTTGTTTTTGCTGACTGTATAGAGCTTCTCCATCTTTAGCTTCAAAGAATATAGTCAATCTGAATTCGGTGTTGACCATCAACATCATCAAGTCTTCTCTTAAGTTGTTGGAAGAGGGTGTTTGCTATGACCAGTTACTGATGCTCCTGCTAGGTCACTTCAGTCCTGTCTGACTCTGTGCAACCCCATAGACGGCAGCCCACCAGGCTCTGCTGCCTCTGAGATTCTCCAGGCAAGAACACTGAACTGGGTTGCCATTTCCTTCTCCAATGCGTGAAAGTGAAAAGTGAAAGTGAAGTTGCTATGATCAGTAGTCTCCCCCAAATCCATAATTTTAGTCTTTTTATGAATAATAAAAGCATAACACAATCCTGACCTGTGGGATATTCTATGAAATATCTGACCAATATTCTTTGAACTGCTAAGGATCATAAAGAATATGGAAAGACTAAGAAATATTCAGACACTGAAGGAAGCTAAGGAGACATGATGACTAAATGCAATTTGATGTCTTGGATTGAGTGTTTGAGCAAAAATGAAAATATATAAGTCGCTAGTGGGAAAATCATGAAATCTGAATAAGTTAGTAGTTTAGTCAATAGTATTGTAGCAACATTAAATATTTAGTCTTTAATGCATTAGGGTTATGTAAGAAGATAACATTAGGGGAATATGATATTCTTGAAGCTTTCCTATTAATCTGAAATTGTTTTCAAATAAAAAACAAAGTTCATAAATAAGCTGATTTATTTTTGGCACTTTTATTGAAGTGTAGTTGATTTACAATATTATATTCATTTTGTGTGTGTGTGTGTGTGTGTGTGTGTGTCTAGTGGCTCAGATGTGTCCAACTCTCTACAAACCCATGGACTGCAGCTTGCCAGGTTCTTCTGTCCATGGGATTTTCCAGGCAAGAATACTAGAGTGGATTGCTGTGCCCTCCTCCAGGGTATCTTTCCAACCCAGGGATCAAACCCATGTGTCTTGTGTCTCCTGCATTTGAAGGCAGATTCTTTACCACTAGTGCCACCTGGAAAACCCATAAGGATTCAGTATGTGTACAGTTTATAGGTTTTTAGGCTATAGGTATAATTCCCTATGCTATGCAATAAATCTTTATTGCTTATCTATTTTATACATAGTGGTATCTATCTCTTAATTTCATACCCCTAATTGCCCATCCACTCTCCCTTCTCCCCACTGGTAGCCACTGGCTTGTTTTCTATATCTGTGAGTACATTTCTGTTTTGCTATCTACATTTGTTTGTATGAATTTTTACATTCAATATATAAATGATTATTTTGTAGAAAAAGTATGAATAGAGAAGTATATGAGTAAATGATGCTTGTGAAATTAAACTGCCATTTCTTTTGATATCTCCAGAAATTAATTTTAACTTTGTCTTCTATTCTTTATAGAAGACTTTATGCCATTCCTTGAGAAATTTAGAAAAATATTGGGGGAGGAAATATTGAAAGGACATTTGGGAAGAAATGAAAGTCATTAAAAAAATTAAATTCAAAGTTCTCCACAATTTTGTAAGAAATAAGTGAAATACAGAGCATTGATCTCTATTTTTAAGATAACTGACTTAAACTGTATAAATGGATATTGTTGGCACATTAAGATTCACTTCAGAACTCCAAAATCTTACTAATGTTAACAATGGAAGTTTTAAAAATTTGAACCGCACTTATATATTTAATATATGCTAGAAGAAATAAAGCTACTTCTAAAACTGCTTCCTTAATTAGAGACTATGAAGTAACAATATGAGATAAAGGCAACAATCAATTGTATGCTCTTAGTCTCCAAAATTTAAATGTATTATGATACTTTTTTTTTTTTGAATGTGCCTAGACTATTCAGGTATGACCTAAATCAAATCCCTTATGATTATACAGTGGAAGTGAGAAATAGATTTAAGGGACTAGTTCTGATAGATACAGTGTCTGATGAACTATGGATGGAGATTCGTGACATTGTACAGAAGACAGATTTCAAGACCATCCCCATGGAAAAGGAATTCAAAAAAAGCAACGTGGCTGTCTGAGGAGGCCTTACAAATAGCTGTGAAAAGAAAAGAAGTGAAAAGCAAAGGAGCAAAGGAAATATATACCCATCTGAACGCAGAGTTCCAAAGAATAGCAAGGAGAGATAAGAAAGCCAACTTCAATGATCAATGCGAAGAAATAGAGGAAAACAATAGAATGGGAAAGACTAGAGATATCTTCAAGAAAATTAGAGATATCAAGGGAACATTTCATGCAAAGATGGGCTCGATAAAGGACAGAAATGTTACAAACCTAACAGAAGCAGAAGATATTAAGAAGAGGTGGCAAGAATACACAGAAGAACTCTATTAAAAAAGATCTTCATGATCCAGATAATCACGATGGTGTGATCACTCACCTAGAGCCAGACATCCTGGAATGTGAAGTCAAGTGGGTCTTAGAAAGCATCATTATGAAGAAAGCTAGTGGAGGTGATGGAACTCCAGTGGAGTTATTTCAAATCCTAAAAGATGATGCTGTGCAAGTACTGCACTCAATATGTCAGCAAATTTGGAAAACTCAGCAGTAGCCACAGGACTGGAAAAGGTCAGTTTTCATTCCAATCCCAAAGGAAGATAATGCGAAAGAATGCTCAAACTACTTCACAATTGCACTCATCTCCCATGCTAGTAAAGTAATGCTCAGAATTTGGCAAGCTAGGCTTCAGCAATACGTGAACCGTGAACTTCCTGATGTTCAAGCTGGTTTTAGAAAAGGCAGAGGAAGCAGAGATCAAATTGCCACCATCCTCTGGATCATCAAGAAAGCAAGACAGTTCCAGAAAAACATCTGTTTCTGTTTTATTGACTATGCCAAAGCCTTTGACTATGTGGATCACAATAAACTGTTGAAAATTCTAAAAGAGATGGGCATACCAGACCACCTGGCCTGCCTCTTGAGAAACCTATATGCAAATCAGGAAGCAACAGTTAGAACTGGACATGGAAAAACAGACTGGTTCCAAATAAGAAAAGGAGTATGCCAAGGCTGTATAATGTCACCCTGCTTATTTAACTTATATGCAGAGTACATCATGAGAAACGCTGGGCTAGAAGAAGCACAAGCTGGAATCAAGATTGCCGGTAGAAAGATCAATAACCTCAGATATGCAGATGACACTACCCTTATGGCAGAAAGTGAAGAGGAACTAAAAAGCCTCTTGATGAAAGTGAAAAAGTTGGCTTAAAGCTCAACATTCAGAAAACATAGATCATGGCATCTGGTCGCATCACTTCATGGCAAATAGATGGGGAAGTAGTGGAACAGTGTCAGACTTTGTTTTTTGGGGGGCTCCCAAATCATTTCATATGGTGATTGCAGCCATGAAATTAAAAGACGCTTACTCCTTGGAAGGAAAGTTATGACCAACCTAGATAGCATATTCAAACGCAGAGACATTACTTTGCCAACAAAGGTCTGTCTAGTCAAGGCTATGGTTTTTCCAGTAGTCATGTATGGATGTGAGAGTTTGACTGTGAAGAAACCTGAGCACCGAAGAACTGATGCTTTTGAACTGTGGTGTTGGAGGAGAAGACTCTTGAGAGTCCCTTGGACTTCAAGGTGACCCAACCAGTCCATCTTAAAGGAGATCAGTCCTGGGTTTTCACTGGAAGGACTGATGCTGAGGCTGAAACTCCAATATTTTGGCCGCCTGATACAAAGAGTTGACTCATTGGAAAAGAGTGTTGCTGGGAAGGATTGGAGGCAAGAAGAGAAGGGGATGACAGAGGATCCGATGGCTGGATGGTATCGCCGACTTAATGGACATGAGTTTGAGTGAACTCCAGCAGTTGGTGATGGATAGGGAGGCCCAGGGTGCTACGATTCATGGGGTCCCAAAGATTCAGACACAACTGAGCAACTGAACTGTACTGAACTGAGAGGAATCTTAGATCCTTGTCCAAGGATCAAATCCATGCCCTCCTCTGTGGAAATATGGATTCTTATCCCCTGGACCTCCAGGGAAATTCTCATGATACCTTATTTTAATAAAGTGCATACCCCTAATTTTTTCTGGAAATAAACATTCCTCTTAAATGAATTGTTTCTACAATCCTGGAGAGAAAAAATGTCTCTAACCATTCTCAAATATAATCTGATATTTTCATGTGCTTCCCACAGTGTCCTACTTCACTTATGTGTACCTAGTAACAGAAGTTGATTTTGAACTGTCCACTCCAGAGTTCTTTAAGGCATTATTTGGACGTGTTAGGGGAAAAAAAAAAGAGCCCCATATTTCAAATATATTTTTGACTTAGAGTGAAATTTACTAAACCCCATAATTATTTTTAAAGTTTAAACTGATTTTATATTAGATCAATCTAATATATTTAAAGGTCTCTGTAATATTCTTCTAGCCCATGAACAGAATGATTTTATCTTAACTGTGCACTGTTAATTTTATTGCAGTGATTAATAATCCCTGTCACTATGCATTTATAAACCTGCTATTCCAGGGTTGCATTTATTGCTTTCCTTTTTTTCAAACTGCCTTTTCATAGGAGCAATTTAATAAATGTTAAATTTCAAAGACAGATAGTAGATAATTACAGACATTTAAATGATGGATGCTAATTTGATCCTTATAAAACATCAGGTAAATTAAGGTCATATCTATAGAAGACACTCATTCTAAACTGATTTTTATTGTTAGATAATAAATATGTCTCCCCTCTTACATCCTATCCATACAGTTATCTACTCAGAATTTAGTGTAGTTTTTAAATAAACATTAGGTATTACCAAGTAGTTCTCATCACTCATCAACACAGATTTGAAATCAAATGAATGAAATGTTCTAACATAATAGAGTGATACTGAATAACCTCACAACAACACACATAGGTCGAGAAATTATACTTCAGTACTTTTTCAACTTTACCCATAAGAAAAGCCTGGCATAGAGATATTCAGATACCTGGCGAAAGTGATGAAATGCATCTTCTAAACAATATGATCTCCCAACTCTTCACACATAAAATGAACAGTTACAATAATTAGAAGTTTATCATTTATATATGAATATAATGCTACTAACTTCTCAGGTGGCACTAGTGGTAAAGAACCCTCCTGCCAATACAGGAGACACAGGTTTGATGCCTGGGTCGGGAAGATACCCTGGAGAAGGAAATGGCAACCCACTCCAGTACTCTTGCCTGGGAAATCCCATGGACCAAAGAACCTAACAGGCTACAGCACATGGGGTCTCCACGAGTTGGACACAACTGAAATACTTAGCATACATGTAACATGCAAGTAAAGCAATGTGAAAGTGTCCCAATAGAAATTGTGTTTCTAATTGGTCATCTGCAGCTTATGTATAATTAGCAATCACTCTTAGGTTTACCACTTTCTTAAGCCTTAATTAAAACTAATAAAATTAAAATAGATGCTCTAGAGATATGATCTAAATGCTTATCAACAAAATAAAATTGGAAAATATTTTGAAAATATTTGGGAAAAATAAATGTTTCCAGTCATATTCTGTTAGCTATGCATGTCAGTTCAGTTCAGTTCAGTCACTCAAGAAAAGACTCTACAAATGGACATCATCAGATGGTCAACACTGAAATCAGATTGATTATATTCTCTGCAGCCAAAGATGGAGAAGCTCTATACAATCAACAAAAACAAGACCAGGAGCTGACTGTGGCTCAGATCATGAACTGCTTATTACCAAATTCAGACTTAAATTGAAGAAAGTAGGGAAAACCACTAGACCATTCAGGTATGACCTAAATCAAATCCCTTATGATTATACAGTGGAAGTGAGAAATAGATTTAAGGGCCTATATCTGATAGATAGAATGCCTGATGAACTATGGAATGAGGTTCGTGACATTGTACAGGAGATAGGGATCAATAGCATCCCCATGGAAAAGAAATGAAAAAAGCAAAATGGCTGTCTTGGGAGGCCTTACAAATAGCTGTGAAAAGAAGAGAGGTGAAAAGCAAAGGAGAAAAGGAAAGATATAAGCAATAAGCATCTGACTGCAGAGTTCCAAAGAATAGCAAGAAGAGATAAGAAAGCCTTCCTCATCGATCAATGCAAAGAAATAGAGGAAAAGAACAGAATGGGAAAGACTAGAGATCTCTTCAAGAAAATTAGAGATACAAAGGGAACATTTCATGCAAAGATGGGCTTGATATAGGACAGAAATGGTATGGACCTATCAGAAGCAGAAGATATTAAAAAGAGGTGGCAAGAATACACAGAACTGTACAAAAAAGATCTTCACAACTCTGATAATCACGATGGTGTGATCACTCACCTAGAGCCAGACAACCTAGAATGTGAAGTCAAGTGGGCCTTAGAAAACATCACTACGAACAAAGCTAGTGGAGGTGATGGAATTCCTATTGAGGCAGCAAATTTGGAAAACTCAGCAGTGGCCACAGGACTGGAAAAGGTCAGTTTTCATTCCAATCCGAAAGAAAGGCAATGCCAAAGAATGCTCAAACTACTGCACAATTGCACTCATCTCACATGCTAGTAAAGTAATGCATGTCAACTAATATCCAATTAAAAATCTACATTATATCTACTTTAGATTTTTAAAAGACAGTGTTAAAGAAAATTTATCAAGCAATTGTGATACTAGGTGAAAATACATGTCTGGACAGATTTTTAGAAAAAGGAGTGAAAGAATCAGGGAAGAAATAAATAACACCAAAAAATTAGACTCAGTGATAACTTGTGAATGTACTTCTAAGGAGTCACACAGTATTGTTTCTCAAATAATTCAGGCTGCAAATTTTGAGAAAATTCTGGAGACTTCTCTGTTTATTTTTATTGATTTATATTTCTAACATATACATTTTTACTACTTAATAGATGAGTTAGATAACTTTTTAAACAAAACTAAATGGAATAATTTTATCTTCAAGTATTAAATATTACAAAGACAGAATACTGACAGATTCATTTTCAGAATGGAGATCCAACCAGTCCATCCTAAAGGAGATCAGTCCTGGGTACTCATTGGAAAGACCGATGTTGAAGCTGAAACTCCCATACTTTGGCCACCTCATGCAAAGAGCTGACTCATTTGAAAAGATCCTGATGCTAGGAAAGATTGAGAGCAGGAGGAGAAGGGGATGACAGAGGATGAGATGGTTGGATGGCATCACCGACTCAACGGACATGGGTTTGGGTGGACTCTAGGAGTAGGTGATGGACAGAGAGGTCTGGCGCACTGCGGTTCATGGGGTCACAAAGAGTTGGACATCACTGAGTGACTGAATTGAACTGAACTTTGATTTTGGTTTGGAAACACATATGTTATAATGGAAAATTTGATTATTTAAATCAATGTGAAAGTTAAGTCNATATCAATACTTCAGATATGCAGATGACACTACCCTTAAGGCAGGAAACAAAGAACTAAAGAGCTTCTTGATGAAAGTGAAAGAGGAGAGTGAAAATGTTGGCTTAAAGCTCAACATTCAGAAAACTAAGATCATGGCCTCCGGTCTCATCATTTCATGGCAGAGACGGGGAAACAATGGAAACACGGAAAGATTTCATTTTCTTGGACTCCAAAATCACTGCAGATGGTGACGCAGCCATGAAATTAAAAGATGCTTACTCCTTGGAAGAAAGGACCAAACTTAGAGAGCATATTAAAAAGCAGAGACATTCACCCGGAGCCACAAATGTCCATCTAGCCAAAGCTATGGTTTATCCAGTAGTCATGTATGGATGTGAGAGTTGGACTATAAGCAAAGCTGAGAGCCAAAAAATTGATGCTTTTGAACTGTGGTGTTGGAGAAGACTCTCAAGAGTACCTTCCTGCAAGGAAATTAAACCAGTCAATGCTAAAGAAATCAGTCCTGAATATTCATTGGAAGGACTGATACTGAAGCTGAAGCTGAAACTCCATTACTTTGACTACCTGATGCGAAGAACTCACTTATTTGAAAAGACCTTGATGCTGGGAAAGATTGAAGGTAGGAGAAAAAGGTGACAACACAGGATGAGATGGTTGGATGGCATAACCGACTCTATGGATATGAGTTTGAAAATCTACAGCAGTTGGTGATGGACAGGAAGTCCATGGAGTTGCAGAGTCAGACAGGACTGAGTAACTGAACTGAATAGATGGAGTTTGCATTCAGATGGGTATATCTCCGGAGCCACAAATGTCCATCTAGCCAAAGCTATGGTTTATCCAGTAGTCATGTATGGATGTGAGAGTTGGACTATAAGCAAAGCTGAGAGCCAAAAAATTGATGCTTTTGAACTGTGGTGTTGGAGAAGACTCTCAAGAGTACCTTCCTGCAAGGAAATTAAACCAGTCAATGCTAAAGAAATCAGTCCTGAATATTCATTGGAAGGACTGATACTGAAGCTGAAGCTGAAACTCCATTACTTTGACTACCTGATGCGAAGAACTCACTTATTTGAAAAGACCTTGATGCTGGGAAAGATTGAAGGTAGGAGAAAAAGGTGACAACACAGGATGAGATGGTTGGATGGCATAACCGACTCTATGGATATGAGTTTGAAAATCTACAGCAGTTGGTGATGGACAGGAAGTCCATGGAGTTGCAGAGTCAGACAGGACTGAGTAACTGAACTGAATAGATGGAGTTTGCATTCAGATGGGTATATCTACCCTTTTCTCCTTTGCTTTTAGCATCTTTTCTTTTTTCATCTATTTTAAGGCCTCTTCTGACAAGCATTTTGCCTTTTTGCATTTCTTTTTCTTGGGATGGTCTTCATCACTGCCTCCTGTACAATGTAATGAACCTCCAACCATAGTTATTCAGAAACTCTGTCTATCAGATGTAATCCCTTGAATTTATTTCTCACTTCCAGTGTATAATTGTAAGGGATTTGATTTAGGTCATACTAGTGGTTTTCCCTACTTTCTTCAATTCATGTCTCAGTTTTGCCATAAGAATTTAATGATCTGAGCCACAGTCAGCTCCTGGTCTCATTTTTGCTGATTATATAGAGCTTCTCCATCTTTGACTGCAAAGAATATAGGCAATCCTCTTTCGGTTTTGACCAGCTGGTGATATCCATGTGTAGAGACATCTCTGTGTTGTTGGAAGAGGGTGTTTGCTATGACAAGTGTGTTCTCTTGGCAAAACTCTTAGCCTTTGCCATTCTTCATTTGTACTCCAAGGACAAAGTTTCCTGTTACTCCAGGTATCTCTTGATTTCCTACTTTTGCATTTGAGTCCTCTGTGATGAAAAGGACATTGTTTTGGGGTGTTATTTCTAGCAGGTCTTGTAGGTCTTCAATCAGTCCTGAATATTCATTGGAAAGACTGATGCTAAAGCTGAAACTCCAATATTTGGCTACCTGATGCAAAGAACTGACACACTGGAAAAGACCCTGATGCTGGAATAGAAGACAGGAGAAGGGGAAAACAGAGGACGAGATGGTTGGATGACATCACCAACACTATAGACATGAGACTGAGCAAACTCCAGGAGACAGTGAAGGACAGGGAAGTTTAGTGTGTTGTAGTCATTGGAGCTGCAAAGTGTTGGACGTAACTGAGCAACTAAACAACAACAATAGTCAATATAGTTCATCCATTAATTAAGCTTGAATTAGGAATAAAATATCAAAATCAAATATAGTTTCTTCATTTTATCTTATCTATTCTGGCAATTTAATTAATTTTATCCTTAATAATGAAATGAAATACTATAAGCATATTTTCAATGTTGTTAATACTAAATAGTGTCTCTGTATATATCTATACTCTCATTTAGGCTGAGGTTTTATTCAGAGAGATAAATTGATTTGGCTTAAGCATTTATCTCTCTGAATTTTGACTTCAATTTACTTCATAGATAAATGCAACATACACTTCAAGTATTTGTAGGAAAATGTTTCTATTGATATAATTTATACTACATTTTTTTTGAGGTTATTTCATACATTTTTATTTTTACTTTTATTAATTTTTATTTTTACTTTATTTTACTTTACAATATTGTATTGGTTTTGCCATACATTGACATGAATCCACCACGGGTGTGCATGCGTTCCCAACCCTGAACCCCCCTCCCACCACCCTCCCCATAACAGCTCTCTGGGTCATCCCTGTGCACCAGCCCCAAGCATCCTGTATCCTGCATCAGACTTAGACTGGCGATTCGTTTCTTACATGATAGTATACATGTTTCAGTGCCATTCTCCCAAATCACCCCACCCTCTCCCTCTCCCTCAGAGTCTAAAAGTCTGCTCTACACGTCTGTGTCTCTTTTGCTGTCTCACATACAGGACCATCATCACCATCTTTCTAAATTCCATATATATGCGTTAGTATACCGTATTGGTGTTTTTCTTTCTGGCTTACTTAACTCTGTATAATCAGCTCCAGTTTCATCCATCTCATTAGAACGGATTCAAATATATTCTTTTTAATGGCTGAGTAATATTCCATTGTGTATATGTACCACAGTTTTCTTATGCATTCATCTGCTGATGGACATCTAGGTTGTCTCCATGTCCTGGCTATTATAAACAGTGCTGCAATGAACATTGGGGTACATGTGTCTCTTTCTATTCTGGTTTAATTTTTAATGTTTTCCATATATACCTGGGCAGATGGTTAAATCAGTCAATTTGATTAAATCAACCAAGATCTCAATATTAACTAGAGATCTCTTCATTAAAATATTAATATAAAATTTTCACCAAATTTTAAAATGCAATATTTTAAAAAATTTATTGTAATTTGTGTTAGTTACCCTTAAAGTTTGAGCAATCTTTGGCATTACATTTCTTTGTATATATACTATCTGTATATACTATTTGTATATACTATCATGAAAACTGACCTTTTCCAGTCCTGTGGCCACTGCTGAGTTTTCCAAATTTGCTGGCAAGTTGAGTGCAGCACTTTCACAGCATCATCTTCCAGGATTTGAAACAGCTCAACTGGACTCCATCATTTCCACTAGCTTTGTTTGTAGTGATGCTTTCTAAAGCCCACTTGACTTCACATTCCAGGATGTCTGGCTCTAGGTGATTATCTGGGTCATGAATTTCTTTTTTGTACAGTTCCTGTATGTATTCTTGCCACCTCTTCTTAATATCTTCTGCTTCTGTTAGGTCCATAGCATTTCTGTCCTTTATTAAACCCATCTTTGCATGAAATACTCCCTTGGTATCTGTAATTTTCTTGAAGAGATCTCTAGTCTTTCTCATTCTATTGTTTTCCTCTATTTCTTTGCATTGATCACTGAGGAAGGTTTTCTTATCTCTCCTCTTATTTATTATTCTTTGGAACTCTGCATTCAAATGGGTATATCTTCCTATTCTCCTTTGCTTTTCACTTCTCTTCTTTTCATAGCTATTTGTAAGGCCTTCTCAGGCAGCCATTTTGCTCTTTTGCATTTGTTTTTCTTGGGGGTGGTCTTGATCTCTGTCTCCTGTACAATGCCACAGAACAGAATACACAGAAGACTGTAGAAAAAAAGATCTTCTTGACCCAGATAATCACGGTGGTGTGATCACTCACCTAAGGCCAGACATCATGGAATGTGAAGTCAGGCAGGCCTTAGGAAGCATCACTACAAACACACCTAGCAGTATGATGGAATTTCAGCTGAGCTATTTAAAATCATAAAAGATGATGCCGTGAAAATGCTACACTTAATTTGCCAGCAAATTTGGAAAACTCCCCAGTGGCCATGGGACTATTAAAGGTCAGTTTTCATTGCAATCCCTAAGAAAGGCAATGCCAAAGAATGCACAAACTACCACACAATTGCACTCATTTCAGACACTAATAAAGTAATGTTCAGAATTCTGAAAGCCAGGCTTCAGCAAACCATGAGCCATGAATATCCAGATGTTCAAGCAGGTTTGAGAAAAGGCAGAGAAACCAGAGATCAAATTGCAAACATCCACTGGATCATCTAAAAAGCAAGAGAGATCCAGAAAAATATCTATTTCCACTTTATTGACTATGCCAAAGCCTTTGACTTGTGTGAATCACAATAAACTGTGGAAAACTCTGAAAGAGATGGGAATACCAGACCACCTGACCTGCCTGTTGAGAAATCTGTATGCAGGTCAGTTCAGTTCAGTTCAGTTTAGTCATTCAGTCGTATCCGACTCTTTGAGACCCCATGAATCGCAGCACGCCAGGCCTCCCTGTCCCTCACCAACTCCCGGAGTTCACGCAGACTCGCCTTCATCAAGTCAGTGATGCCATCCAGCCATCTCATCCTCGGTCGTCCCCTTCTCTTCCTGCCCCCAGTTCTTCCCAGCATCAGAGTCTTTTCCAATGAGTCAACTCTTCATGAGGTGGCCAAAGTACTGGAGCTTCAGCTTTAGCATCATTTCTTCCAAAGAAATCCCAGGACTGATCTCCTTCATAATGGATTAGTTGGATCTCCTTGCAGTCCAAGGGACTCTCAAGAGTCTTCTCCAACAACACAGTTCAAAAGCATCAATTCTTCAGCGCTCAGCCTTCTTCACCGTGCAACTCTCACATCCATACATGACTACTGGAAAAACCATAGCCTTGACTAGACGGACCTTAGTCAGCAGAGTAATGTCTCTGCTTTTGAATATGCTATCTAGGTTGGTCATAACTTTTCTTCCAAGGAGTAAGCGTTTTTTAATTTCATGGCTGCAATCACCATCCGCAGTGATTTGGAGCCCCCAAAAATAAAGTCTGACACTGTTTCCACTGTTTCTCCATCTATTTCTCATGGAGTGATAGGACCAGTTGCCATGATCGTTTTCTAAATGTTGAGCTTTAAGCCAACGGTTTTAACTCTCCACTTTCACTTTCAGAGGCTTTTCAGTTCCTCTTCACTTTCTGCCCTAAGGGTGGTGTCATCTGCATATCTGAGGTTATTGATATTTCTCCCGGCAATCTTGATTCCAGCTTGTGTTTCTTCCAGTCCAGCGTTTCTCATGATGTACTCTGCATATAAGTTAAATAAGCAGGATCACAATATACAGCCTTGACACACTCCTTTTCCTATTTGGAACCAGTCTGTTGTTCCATGTCCAGTTCTAACTGTTCCTTCCTGGCCTGCATACAGATTTCTCAAGAGGCAGGTCAGGTGGTCTGGTATTCCCATCTCTTTCAGCATTTTCCACAGTTGATTGTGATCCACACAGTCAAAGGCTTTGGCATAGTCAATAAAGCAGAAATATATGTTTTTCTGGAACTCCCTTGCTTTTTCCATGATCCAGCCGATGTTGACAATTTGATCCCTGGTTCCTCTGTCTTTTCTAAAACCAGCTTGAACATCAGGAAGTTCACGGTTCACATATTGCTGAAGCCTGGCTTGGAGAATTTGAGCATTATTTTACCAGCATGTGAGATGAGTGCAATTGTACGGTAGTTTGAGCATTCTTTGGCATTGCCTTCCTTTGGGATTGGAATGAAAACTGACCTTTTCCAGTCCTGTGGCCACTGCTGAGTTTTCCAAATTTGTTGGCATATTGAGTGTAGCACTTTGACAGCATCATCTTTCAGGATTTGAAATAGCTCTACTGGAATTCCATCACCTCCACTAGCTTTATTCACAGTGATGCTTTCTAAGGCCCACTTGACTTCACATTCCAGGATGTCTGGCTCTAGATGAGTGATCACACCTTTGTGATTATCCAGGTCATGAAGATCCTTTTTGTACAGTTCTTCTGTGTATTCTTGCCATCTCTTCTTAATATCTTCTGCTTCTGTTAGGTCCATACCATTTCTGTCCTATATCAAGCCCATCTTTGCATGAAATGTTCCCTTGGTATCTCTAAGTTTCTTGAAGAGATCTCTAGTCTTTCCCATTCTGTTGTTTTCCTCTATTTCTTTGCATTGATCGCTGAGGAAGTCTTTCTTATCTCTTCCTGCTATTCTTTGGGACTCTGCAGTCAGATGCTTATCTTTCCTTTTCTCCTTTTCTTTTTGCCTCTCTTCTTTTCACAGCTATTTGTAAGGCTTCCCCACACAGCCATTTTGCTTTTTTGCATTTCTTTTCCATGGGGATGGTCTTGATCCCTGTCTCCGGTACAATGTCACAAACCTCATTCCATAGTTCATCAGGCACTCTATCTATCAGATCTAGGACCTTAAATCTATTTCTCACTTCCACTGTATAATCATAAGGGATTTGATTGAGGTCATACCTGAATGGTCTAGCAGTTTTCCCTGTTTTCTTCAATTTCAGTATGCAGGTCAAGAAGCAACAATTAGAAATGTATATGGAACAGCAGACTGGTTCTAAATAGGAAAAGGGTACATCAAGGCTGTGTATTGTCACTCTGTTTCTTTAACTTACAGCCGAGTACATCATGAGAAACGCTAGGCTTGATGAAGTACAAGCTGGAATCAGGATTACCGGGAGAAATATCAATAACTTCAGAAATGCAGATGACACCACCCTATAGCAGAGTATGAAGAAGAACTCATGAGCCTCTTGATGAAAGTGAAAGTGGAGTGTGAAAAAGTTGGCTTAAAGCTCAACATTCAGAAAACGAATATCATGGCATCTGATCCCATCACTTCATGGGAAATAGATGGGGAAACTGTGGAAACGGTGTCAGAGTTTATTTTTTTGGCTCCAAAATCACTGCCAATGGTGACTGCAGACATGAAATAAAAGATGCTTACTCCTTGGAAGGAAATTTATGACCAGGCTAGACAGCATAATAAAAAGCAGAGACATTACTTTGCCAACAAAGGTCCCTGTAGTCAAGGCTATGGTTTTTCTAGTAGTCTTGACACGACTGAGCAACTGGACTGAACTGTATAGACGTGAGAGTTGGACTGTAAGGAAAGCTGAACCTGGAAGAATTGATGCATTTGAACTGTGGTATTTTGGAAGACTCTTGAGAGTCCCTTGGACTGCAAGGATATCCAACCAGTCCATATTGAATGAAATCAGTCCTGGGTGTTCATTGGAAGGACTCACATTGAAGCTGAAAGTCCAATGCTTGGCCACCTGATGCAAACAGCTGAGTCATTTGAAAAGACCCTGATGCTGGGAAAGATTGAAGGCAGGAAAAGAAGGAGATGACAGAGAATGAGATGATTGGAAGGCATCACGGACTCAATGGAGCTGAGTTTGAGTAGACACAGGGAGTTGGTGATGGACATGGAGGCCTGGAGTGCTGTTGACCATGGGTTTGGGTTTGGGCAGATTTGGACATGACTGAGCGAGTGAATTGAATTGAACTGAATATTTTCTTGGTGGAAACTAAGTTTTCTATATGTAGTATCATGTCATATGCTAATAGTGACCATTTTACTTCTTCCTTTCTGATTTTGATGCCCTTTATTTTTTTTTTTTCTTGTCTGAAATTTACGACTAGGACTTCAAATACTATGTTAATAAAAGTGGAAAAAAAGTGTGCATCCTTGTTTTGTTCCTTAATTTAAAGGAAAGCTTTTCAACATTTTATGGTTAGGTATGATGTTAGCTATAGTTTTGTCATAAATGGCCATTATTATGTTA
>SJYR01002990.1:35280-45694 GCA_006410655.1 Kobus ellipsiprymnus | reverse complement strand
ATTAGTAGGCATTTGGGTTGTCCCCAGTTTGTGGCATTGTAAATAAAGCTAGTATAAATATTGATATACAGGTCTTTGGATAGATATGATTTGTTTCTTTTGCCTGAATATCTAGGAATGGATTACTTGGTCATGTATTAAGTGAGTGGTTGTAATAATGCTACATATTTTCAAGAGTGGCTGTACCATTTTACATTCCCATCAGGAAATGTATCGGGGTCCAGTTTCTCTTTTCTTGCATTCATGTGGTTTTCAGAGGAATCCAGTGAAATTATAGCAAGTAGCTTCAAACTTACCTTTGTTTCTCTTATTTTATTATTTTAGTCATAGGTATTATATCAGTAGTATTTTCAAATTTCTAAACTTTAATCTTTCTTCAAAGACAGATGCCACTTCTTTTCACATTTCTCACTTCCTCTCTCTTTCATCATACTATTAGATAAGCATCTCAAGGAAACTTTTAGAGCTCTTCAAAGAAAAGCACCTCAAAAATAAGACACTTTGGAACATTCAGGGCTTTCTGTGGACAAAACTGTTACATAAATGAGACAGGTAATCAGATTGCAGCTTTGAAAACATAGCAAGCCAATTTTTAGCTGAGAACATATTTTCTTATTGATATATAAAATCATAAAATTTACAATTCTTAAGTTTGATTACAAGTGATATTTTTTAATTGAAAAATGCATAATAGAAAATAAGTATTTGGCATTTTCAATAAAATTAGAATAAGACTAAGATAAAAAAGAAAGAAAGAAAAAAAGAAAATATATGACGCTAGAAAGAAGCAAAGGTTACTGAATGAGAGCCTGTAATGATGCAAATCGGGCTGTAACAGGGGTAGAAATACATTGTTATGGATATATCTAGGGCTTCCCTGGTGGCTCTTATGTTTTTGGAAGAGGGTGTTTGCTATTACCAGTGACTTCTCTTGGCAAAACTCTACCAGCCTTTGCCCTGCTTCATTCTGTACTCCAAGGCCAAATTTGCCTGTTACTCCAGGTGTTTCTTGACTTCCAACTTTTGCATTCCAGTCCCCTATAATGAAAGGGAAATCTTTTTTAGGTGTTAGTTCTAAAAGTTCTTGTAGGTCTTCATGGAACTTTTCAACTTCAACTTATGCAGCATTACTGGTCAAGGCATAGACTTGGATTACTATGATATTGAATGGTTTGCCCTGGAAACAAACAGAGATGATCATTCTGTCATTTTTCAGATTGCATCCAAGTACTGCATTTCAAACTTTTTTTTTTTTTTTTTTACTATGATGGCTACTCCATTTCTTCTAAGAGATTCTTGCCCACAGCAGTAGATATAATGGTCATCTCAGCTAGTCACCCAATCCAGTTCATTTTAGTTCACTGATGCCTAAAATGTAGATGTTCACTCTTCCTGTGTCTTGTTTGACCACTTCCAATTTGCCTTGATTCACATACCTAACATTCCAGGTTCCTATTAATATTGCTGTATTAATATTGCTCATCAAATCTTGCTTCCATCATGAGTCACATCCACAACTGGATGTTATTTTTGCTTCCTTCTTATTGTTTTGCTTCTCTTCCTTCTTCCTGGAGTTATTTCTCCATTGATTCCCAGTAGCATATTGGGCACCTACCAACCTGGGGAGTTCATCTTTCATTGTCATATCTTTCTGCCTTTTCATACTGTTCATGGGGTTCTTAAGGCAAAAATACTGAAGTGGTTAGCCATTCCCTTCACCAATGGACCACATTTTGTCAGAACTCTCCAACGTGTCCCATCCCTCTTGGGTGGCCCTACAGGGCATGGCTCACAGTTTCATTGAGTTAGACAAGGCTGTGATCCATGTAACTAGATTGGTTAGTTTTCTGTGATTATGGTTTTCAGTCTGTCTGCCCTCAGATGGAGAAGGATAAGAAGCTACGGAAGCTTCCTGATGGGAGAGATTTACTGAGGGGGGAAATGGGTTTGGTTCTGATGGGTAGGGCCATGTTCAGTAAGTCTTTAATCTGATTTTCTGTATATGAGTGGAACTGTGTTCCCTCTCTGCTATTTACCTGGGCAAAACTATGATGGAGGTAAGGAAGATAATGGCGACCTGCTTCAAAAGATTTCATGCATGTAATGTTACACTCAGTGCCCCCAACCTTACTGTAGGCCACCACTGACCGACATCTCTGCTGGAGACTTCTGGACACTCACAGGCAATTCGCTGTCAGTCTCTTGACCATCACCAGCTGGTAAACACCAAAGTAAGATAGATTATATTCTTTGCAGCCAAAGGTGGAGAAGCTCTATACAGTCACCGAAAGCAAGAATAGGAGCTAAATGTGGCTCAGGTCATGAACTCCTTATTGCTGAATTCAGATTAAAGAAAGTAGGGAAAACCACTATATCATTCAGGTATGACCTAAATCAAATCCCTTATGATAATACAGTGGAAGTGAGAAGTATATTTAAGGGACTAGATCTAATAGAGTGCCTGATGAACTATGGATGGAGGTTCGTGACACTGTACAGGAGACAGGGATCAAGACCATCCCCAAGAAAAACAAATGCAAAAAAGCAAAATGGCTGCCTGAGAAGGCCTTATAAATAGCTGTGAAAAGAAGAGAAGTGGAAAGCAAAGGAGAAAAGGAAACATACCTATCTGAATGCATAGTTCCAAAGAATAGCAAGAAGAGATAAGAGAGTCTTCCTCGGTGATCAGTGCAAAGAAATAGAGGAAAACAATAGTATGAGAAAGACTAGAGATCTCTTCAAGAAAATTACAGGTATCAGGGGAACATTTTATGCAAAGATGGGCTCAATAAAGGACAGAAGTGCTATGGACCTAACAGAAGTAGAAGATATTAAGAAGAGGTGGCAAGAATAGACAGAAGAACTATACAAAATAGATCTTCAACCCATATAATCACGGTGGTATGATCACTCTCCTAGAGCCAGACATCCTGGAATGTGAAGTCAATTGGGCTTTAGGAAGCATCACTAAAAAGAAAGCTAGTGGAGGTGATAGAATTTCAGTTGAGCTATTTACAGTGCTAAAAGATGATGCTGTGAACCTGTCACATTCAATATGCCAGCAAATTTGGAAAACTCATCAGTGGCCACAGGACTGGAAAAGGTCAATTTTCATTTCAATCCCAAAGAAAAGCAATGCCAAAGAATGCTCAGACTACCACACAGTTGCTCTCATCTCACACACTAGTAAAGTAATGCTCAGAATTTTCCAAGCCAGGCTTCAGCATTATGTGAACAGTGAACTTCCAGATGTTCAAGCTGGTTTTAGAAAAGGCAGAGGAACCAGAGGTCAAACTGCCAACATCCTTCAGACCATCAAAAAAGCAAGTAAGTTCCAGAAAAACATCTGCTTCTGCTTTACTGACTATGCCAGAGCCTTTGACTGTGTGGATCACAATAAACTGTGAAAAGTTCTGAAAGAGATGGGAATACCAGTCCACCTGATCTGCCTCTTGAGAAATCTGTATGCAGGTCAGGAAGCAATAGTTAGAACTGGACATGGAACAGGAGACTGGTTCCGAATAGGAAAAGGAGTAGGTCAAGGCTGTATACTTTCACATTTCTTTAAGTTATATCCAGAAACATCGTGAGAAATGCTGGGCTGGATGAAATACAAGCTGGAGTCAAGATTGTCAAGGGAAATATCAATAACTTCAGAAATGCAGATGACACCACCCTTATGGCAGCTTATGAAAAAGAACTAATGAGTCTCTTGATGAAAGTGAAAGAGGAGAGTGAAAAAGTTGGCTTAAAACTCAACATTCAGAAAACAAAGATCATGGCATCTGGTCCCATCAGCTCATTTCAAATAAATGGGTAAAGAGAGGAAACAGTGGCAGACATTATTTATTTAGGCTCCAAAATCACTCCAGATAGTGACTGTAGCCATGAAATTAAAAGATGCTTACTCTTTGGAAGAAAAGCTATGACCAAACTAGACAGCATATTAGAAAGCAGAGACATTACTTTGTCAACAAAGGTCCGTCTAGTCAAGACTATGGTTTTCCCAGTAGTCATGTATGGATATGGGATTTGGGCTATCAAGAAAGCTGATCACCAAAGAATGGATGCTTTTGATCTGTGGTGTTAGAGAAGACTCTTGAGAGTCCCTAGAACTGCATGGAGATCAAACAATCAATCTTAAAGGAAATCTGGCCTGAATATTCATTGGAAGGACTCATGTTGAAGCTGAAACTCCAATATTCTGGCCACATGATGTGAAGAACTGACTTATTTGAAAAGTTTCTGATGCTAGGAAAGATTGAATGCAGGAGAAGAAGGAAGTGACAGAGGATGAGGTCGTTAAATGGCATCATCGACTCAATGGACATGAGTTTGGATAAGCTCAGGAAGTTGATGATGGACTGGGAGGCCTGGCATGCTGCAGTCCATGGGGTCACAAAGAGTCAGACACGACTGAGTTGCTAAACTGACTGACTGACCAACTTCCTGGTGGCTCACTTGGTAAAGAAATTGCCTGCAGTATGGGAAATTGTGTTTGATCCCTGGTTTTGGACTATCCCCTGGAGAAAGGAAAGGCTACCCTTTCCAGTATTCTGGCCTGGAGAATTCCATGTACTATGTAGTCCATTGGGTTACAAAGAGTTGGATACGACTGAACAACTTTCACAGATATGATATAAATGTAAAAAGAAGTGATTATTAAAAGAAATAAGCATAAGTGCTTTTGTTAAACTAGAATCAATATTAAATTGGTGTAATGAGTTCACTTTTCCCAAAGAAATTCTTGCACTGTTTAGAAAGTTCTAGGACCTACAACAGATTTTTCAATTTGGGGTTCCAGCAAAGGAACTGAGAACTCCCACAGAATTTGCCTTTGAAGCCAGTGGGATTTCATTACAGAACTTCCACAGGACTGGGAAAACAGACTTTGGAGGCCACAAAGAAAACCTTGTGCGCACCAGGAGAAAGGAGAAGTTTCCCCACAATAGACTGAGCCAGACTTGCCTGTGAATGTCCAGGAGTCTCTGGTAGAGGCATGGATTGACAGTTTGGCCTCAGACCAAACAACAAGGAGGGAACACAACCCAACCCACCAATGGAAAATTGGATTAAAGATTTACAGAGCATGACCCTGCCCATCAAAACAAGACCCAGTTTCCCCATCAGTCTCTCCCATCAGGAAGCTTCCATAAGCCTCTTATCCTTATTCATCAGAGGGAAGACAGAATGAAAACCACAATCATGGAAATCTAACCAAACTGATCACATGGACCACAGCCTTGTCTAACTCATTGAAACTATGAGCCATGCCACATAGGGCCACCCAAGACAGATGGATCATGATGGAGAGTTCTGAAAAAACGTGGTCCATTGGAGAAGGGAATGACAAACCACTGCATTATTATTGCCTTGAGAACCTGATGAACAGAATGAAAAGGAAAAAATATATGACACTGAAAGATGAATTCCCCATGTTGGTTGGTGTCCAATATGCTACTGGAGAAGAGTGTAGAAATAACTTCAGAAAGAATGAGGAGGCGAAGCCAAAGCAAAAACAATGCCCAGTTGTGGCTGTGACTGGTAATGGAAGCAAAGTCTGAAGCTGTAAAGAACAATATTGCATAGGAACCTAGAATGTTAGGTCCATGAATCAAGGTAAGTTGGAAGTGGTCAAACAGGAGATGGCAAGAGTGAATATTGACATTTTAGAAATCAGTG
Organism: Kobus ellipsiprymnus; assembly: GCA_006410655.1. Classification (NCBI taxonomy): domain Eukaryota; kingdom Metazoa; phylum Chordata; class Mammalia; order Artiodactyla; family Bovidae; genus Kobus; species Kobus ellipsiprymnus. The sequence goes on along the minus strand of SJYR01002990.1, from coordinate 40,012 downwards.
AACTAAAATAGACTGGAATGGGTGAATTTAATTCAGATGACCATTATATCTACTACTGTGGGCAAGAATCCCTTAGAAGAAATTCAATAGCCCTCATAGTCAACAAAACAGTCTGAAATGCAGTACTTGGGTGCATTCTCAAAAATTACACAATGATCTCTATTCATTTCTAAGGCAAACCATTCAGTATCGCAGTAATCCAATTCTATGACCCAACCACTAATGCTGAAAACACTGAACTTGAACAGTTCTATGATGACCTACAAGACCTCTTAGAACTAACACCCAAAAGAGATGTCCTTTTCATCATAAGAGACTGGAATGCAAAAGTAGGAAATCAAGAGATACATGAAGCGATAGGCAAGTTTAGCCTTGGAGTACAGAATGAAGCAGGGCAAAGGCTAATAAAGTTTTGCCAAGAGAATTCACTTGTCATAGCAAACATCCTCTTCCAACAACACAAGAGAAAACTCTACACATGGACATCACCTGATGATCAATACCAAAATCAGATTGATAATATTCTTTGCAGCCCAAAATGGAGAAATTCTATACAGTTAGCAAAAACAAGACCCAGAGCTGACTGTGGCTTAGATCATGGACTCCTTTTTACAAAATTGAGACTTGAATTGAAGAAAGTAAGGAAAACCACTAGACCATTCAGGTATGACCTAAGTCAAACCCCTTATGATTATACAGTGGAAGTGACAGATAGATTTTTAGGAATTATATTTAATAGAGTGCCTATAGAATTATGGATGGAGGTTAATGATATCGTACAGGAAGCTGTGATCAAGATCATCCCCAAGTAAAAGAAATGCAAAAATGTAAAATGGTTGTCTGAGGAGGCCTTACAGATAACTGAGAAAATAAGAGAAGTAAAGTCAAATGAGACAAAGAAAGATATACCTATCTGAATGCAGCGTTCTAAAGAATAACAAGGAGAGATAAGAAAGCTTTCCTCAATGATCAGTGCAAAGAAATAAAGGAAAACAGTATAATGGGAAAGACAGAGATCTCTTCAAAACAGTTACAGATACCAAGGTAACATTTCATGCAAAGATGATCTCAGTAAAGGACAGAAACTGTATGGACCTAACAGAAGCTGTAGATATTCAGAAAACATGACAAGAATACAAAGAAGAACAATGCAAAAATGATCTTAATGACCCAGATAACCATGATCCACCTAGAGCCAGACAGCCTGGAGTCCCAAGCCTGCAGCATGCCAGGCTTCCCTGTTCATCACCAACTTACAGAGCTTGCTCAAACACATGTCCTTCGAATCGGTGATGACATCCAACCATCTCATTCTCTGGCGTCCCTTTCTCCACCTGCCTTCAATCTTTCCAGTATCAGGCTCTTCTCATCAGATGGCCAAAGGGTTGGAGCTTCAGCTTCAGCATCAGTCCTTCCAATGAATACTCGGTGTTGATTTCCTTTAGGATTGACTGGCTTGATCTCTATGCAGTCCAAGGGACTCTCAAGAGTCTTCTCCAACACCACAGTGCAAAAACATCAATTCTTCGATGCTCAGCCTTCTTTATGGGTCAACACTCATATCCATATATGACTACTGGAAAAACCACTACTGGAAAAAACACAGATCTTTGTTGGCATATACTCCAGAAATTAAATAACTCTGGAAAGTAAATACTACAGAAATAAAATACTCTAGAAATTAAGTAACACACTTCTAAATGATGTGTTCAGCATCTAATTTGAGGTTAAAAAATATTTCAAACTGAATCATAATAATATTATGCAACATAAGTGTAGAGATTCAGTTAAATTAGTGTGGAGTGGGAGATTTGTAACTTTATTTGTTTTATTGAAATGTGGTTGATGTACAATGTTATTCTAGTTTCAGGTATACTACATGGTGATATGATATTTGCATACACTATGAAATGGTCCCCACTATAAGTAATCATCTATCCTCACAAAACATTATTACAATATTGACTTTATTATTTATGCTGTATATTGCACACATTTGGGCTTCCCTGGTGTCACAGACAGTAAAGAAACTGCAATACAGGGGACCTGGGTTTGATCCCTGGGTTGGGAAGATTCCCTTGGGGAGAAAATGGTAACCCACTCCAGTATTCTTGCCTGGAGAATCCCCATGGACAGAGAAGCCTGGTGGGCTACAGTCCATGGAGTTGCCAAAGTCAGACACGACTGATTGACTGAGCACACACACACAACACACACCTTTAACTCCCTTATTGAATGACTGGAGGCTTATACCTCTTAATGACCCTCCCTATTTTGCATACCACCTCATGACTCTCCCCTCTGGCTACCACCTGTTTCTTCTCTGTATCTTTGAGTCTGTTTTCATTTCATTTTGTTTAGTTGTTTTTTTAGGATTCCACATATAAGTGAGGTCGTATGGTATTTATCTTTCTCTGCTTAACATATTTCACTGTAATAAAATACATTTTGGATCCACCCTGATAGTCACAAATAGCGAGATTTTATTTTTTATGCTGAGTAATATTTCATTGTGTGTGTATGTATATAACCACTTGGTCATTAGCTGTTCATCTATTAATGGACACACATTGTTTCTATATTTCACCTATTATAAATAACACTGCAATGAACATTGGTATAAAATTTTTTTCAATCTAGTGTTTATGTTTTATCCAGGTAAGTAGCTAGAAATTGCTAGATCATACGGTAATTCTATTTTGAAATATTTGAGGAGCCTTTGTACTGTTTTCTGCAGCAGCTGTACCAATTTACAATCCCATCAAGAGTGCAGAAGTGTTCCCTTGCATTCACATCCTCACCAATACTTGTTATCTGTTGTCTTTTTGATGTCAGCCATCTGACAGGTGCAGGGTGGTATGTCAGTGGTTTTAATTTGCATTTCTCTGATGATTAGTGATGTTGAGCATCTTTTCATGTGTCTGTTGGCTATCTGTATGTCTTCTTTGAGAAAATGTTTATTCAGGTCCTCTACCCATTTTTAATCAGGTTTTTTGTCTTTTTGATGTTGAGTTGAAAAATAAATAGGTAATCTCCAATCAGTTAGTAAAATGTAATGTTTAAGATAATTTCAAGTGACAAGGCAAGGTGTGGGGTGTCTGTTTTTGTTGGTTTGGCCAAAGGAGACCTGTCTGCTGAAATGACTTATAAATAGTGTATGAGTTTTGAGGACTGCCATAACAAAGTACCATAAACTCAAGGCGTCAGCAGGGTTGTGCTTTCCTTCTGAAACTCTACATGGACTTATCCCTGGCCTCTTTCTAGGTACAAGTGATGCCATCCATCCTAGGCTTAAAGCTGCATCACCTCGATCTTTATGTCGGTAATCACATGGTGTTCTCTATGTGTCTCTGTCTTTACATAATAGTGTTCTCCTGTGTCTTCGCATTGTTTTATTAAAAGCACACCTGTCATAGACGGTAAAGTGCCCTCTCCACTCCAGCCTGACTGAATCTGAATTTAACTATTTACATCTTCAATGCCACTATTTCCAAAGAAATTCACATTCTGAGCTAATAGTCGTTAGGACCTTTTGAGAGGAGGCACAATTAAACCCATAACAAAGAGTAAGTTGAAATGCACTGAGAATTTAGCCAGAATACCTAGAGGAAGAGCATTCCTAGTAGATACCATATCCTTTAAAGCAGAAGTAAGTTGATATGTACAAATGGGGAAGTGGGGGTGACCATTCACTTCAATTTTCCAAGGGAAGTCATCATTATCTCAGTATAAGTATTTGTTGCTTTTGTTCAGTTGCTCAATTGTGTCTGACTCTTTGTGATCCCATGGACTGCAGCATGCCAGGTTTGCCTGTATTTCATTGTCTCCTGGACCTTGGTCAAACTCATGCCCATTAAGTTGGTGATGCCATCCAACCATCTCATCTTCTGTCATCTCCTTCTCCTCCTGCCTTCAGTCTTTTCCAGCATCATGGTCTTTTCTAATGAGTCAGTTCGCATCAGGGGGCCAAAGTATTGGAGCTTCAGCATCAGCCCTTCCAATGAATATTCAGGATTGATTTCCTTAAGGATAGACTGGTTTGATCTCCTTGCAGTCCAAGAGATTGTCAAGAGTCTTCTCCAATGCGTCAGGTCAAAAGCATCAATTATTGGGTGCTCAACCTTCTTTATAGTCTAACACTCACATCTATACATGACTACAGGAAAAACCATAACTTTGACTGTATGAACCTTTGTTGGTAAAGTAATGCCTCTGCTTTCTAATATGCTGTCTAGGTTTTTCATAACTTTTCTTCCAAGGACCAAGTGTCTTTCAACTTCATGGCTGCAGTCATCATCTGCAGTGATTTTGGAGCCCAAGAAAATCAAGTCTGTCACTGCTTCCACTTTTCCCCCATCTATTTGCCATGAAGTGATGGACTGGATACCATGATCTTAGTTTCTTGAATGTAGAGTTTTAAGCCAACTTTTTCACTCTCTTCTTTCACCTTCATCAAGAGGGTCTTTAGTTTAAGTATTAATAGATTCTTATTTTACTTAAAAACCAAATACTCCCTGGCATACCATGAATTTAAGTGTTCTCTTTGCCTTCTGTGAGAAGCAAGAAGTTCAGTCTTGCTGAAATGGAGGGCAAGGGAAATTAAAGAGATGAAGGTCCACCATATATGACTTTACTCAGGTTATGTCTTGCAGTTTATTTTGCATCTCTTGGGAGGAGATTTTTAACTTTCTAATTTTTTAGAGCAAAATGATATATTTATTGAATTATAGCA
>SJYR01002990.1:6731-24696 GCA_006410655.1 Kobus ellipsiprymnus | reverse complement strand
TGTTGAGTATATAAGTTTATTTTAATTAAAATTTTTAACATATAAATATATTTCATTGATATTAACTCATTTATTTTCATTTTATTTCTATTCCTTTATTTTGAACTGAGTAGACAGTTTTATGCATATGTATTTTTAAGGCCAATATACAAGTTCTAATAAGCAACTTGCTGAAGCTTTTGGTGTCATTATTCAACTGATTCACTGCCAATGCTAAATGAACACCAAATAAATAGGGCAGCTAAAATAATATCTACAGGGGATAATATTTAGAGCCTATGTTTAGCAAGTCTTATTACTCAGAGTGATAAAAAGGTAAGCATAATGAGCCTAGTATATTAGTGACAAAAAAAAAAAAAACAAACAAAGTTAAAGACACTAATGGATTCAGAGAATATTATACATGACAATATGTTATTTCCAGACTATTAAACCACACCATGACTAACAATTGCAGGTTTATAAAATCTCCATGACTTCATAAAGCATTAATTAAACACTGAAGAAAATCACTAACACTAACACTGTTTCTTAAAGAAAAGTGCCTGTCCACCTGTATCTGAATCCTTCCAGGAATTCTGCTAAATTTGTAAATGCATGTACTCTATCTGAAATTTAATGAATTAGAATGCTAAACAGGGGTGTCTGGATTTTGACTACATAATTAATACCCCAGATAATCCCAGGCACATTACTATATGTCACAGCATGTTAGGGAAGAGAGAGTGACCAAAAAAAAAAAAAAAAAAGTCCTCATATTCATTATGATGATTAATTTTATGTGTCAGACTTGGCTGGGCCCCAATGCCCAGATATGTGGTCAAACTTTATTATGCTTGATGTTTCTTCAAGGGTATTTTTGGGTGAGGCTAGCATTGAGATTTTGGATTTTGTTTAAAGCAGATTGCCCTCCATAGTGTACGTTCATGCATACTAAGTCACTTTAGTTGTATCCGACTCTTTGTAACCCTATAGCCCACTGGGCTCCCCTGTCCATGGAATTCTCCAGGCAAGAATACTGGAGTAAGTTGTCATGCCCTCCTCCAGAACATCTTCCCAACCCAGGGGTTGAACCCACATCTCCTGTTGCTCCTGCATTGCAGGGAGACACTTTACCACTGAGTCACCAGGGAAACCCCTACATAATGTAAGTAGGGTTCATCTAATCAACTGAAGGCATGAATGGAACAAAAAACTGAGCAAGAGAGAAACCTGTCAGCAGATGGTCTTGAACCCTGAACTCCAATGTCAATTCTTCCCTGGTTTTCCATCCTGCCAATTATGGACTTACCAACCTCTGTGATTGCATGACCTAATTCCTTCAAATAAATAAATATATTTATCTGTGTAAAGAAACATTTGCCTCTAAAGAATTTTGACTAATATACCCATTATGTATGGATGATTGTGTTTCAGAATTTATATTTACTTCATATTAACTTATAGTCTGTAAATAATGACCCTAAAGAAATAGAAGAAAAGAAGAAAATGGGAAAGACTAGAGATCTCTTCAGGAAAATTAGAGATACTAAGGGAACATTTCATGCAAAGATGGGCTCGATAAAGGACACAAATGGTATGGACCTAACAGAAGCAGAAGATATTAAGAAGATGTGGCAAGAATTCAAATTCACAGAACTGTACAAAAAAGATCTTCATGACCAAGATAATCACGATGGTGTGATCACTCATCTAGAGCCAGACATCCTGGAATGTGAAGTCAAGTGGGCCTTAGAAAGCATCACTATGAACAAAGCTAGTGGAGGTGATGGAATTCCAGTTGAGCTATTTCAAATCCTGAAAGACGATGTTGTGACAGTGCTACACTCAATATGCCAGCAAATTTGGAAAACTCAGCAGTGGCCACAGGACTGGAAAAGGTCAGCTTTCATTCCAATCCCAAAGAAAGGCAATGCCAAAGAATGCTCAAAGGATGCACAACTGCACTCATGTCACACGCTAGTAAGGTAATGCTCAAAATTCTCCAAGCCAGGCTTCAGCAGGGGACGACAGAGGATGAGATGGCTAGATGGCGTCACTGACTCGATGGACACGAGTTTGAGTGAACTCCGGGAGTTGGTGATGGACAGGGAGGCCTGGCGTGCTGTGATTCACGGGGTCGCAAAGAGTCAGACATGACTGAGCGACTGAACTGAACTGTACTGAAGGATTCTATTCTTAGATTCATTCTCAGGCTCAAGCAAAATTAGAAGGCAGAGCTACCCCTACCAACTGAACAAAGGTCAGGAAAACATTTCTTGTCCAAATTCTTCATCCTGGTTCCATCTAACTTTGTTTGGCCTCCTTATACAAGTCCTTTTATTCCTAGTCTTTAAGATGCTTTTATTCCTCATCTTTAAGATGCTTCCTTGGTGGCTCAGACAGTAAAGAGTCTTCCTGCAATGCTGGAGACCTGGGTTTAATCCCTGGGCTGGGAAGATCCCCTGGAGAAGGAAATGGTAACCCACTCCAGTACTCTTGCCTGGGAAATCCAACAGACAGGGGAGCCTGGCAGACTACAGTCCATGGGTTGCGAAGAGTTGGACATGAGTCAGCAAATTCACTTTCTTTTAAGATGCTTGCAGATCTTTTCATTGGTGCATTCTTTTTATTAAAGTAGTCTTCTCAAAAATATGTTTGTATTAATTTCAGATGTTTTGACTTACTGATACATACTGGGCTTGCCAGGTGGCACTAATGGTAAATAACCCACCTGCCAATGCAGGAGATATAAAAGATATGGATTTGATCCCGGTCGGGAAAATACCCTGGAGGAGGGAGGGCATGGAAACCCTCTCCAGTATTCTTGCCTGGAGAATCTCATGGACAAGAGGAGCCTGGGGGCTACAGTCCACAGAGTCTCAAAGAGTCAGACACAACTGAAGTGACTTAACACACGCAGACACAGACACTGATACATACTACATATATTTTTAAATGACTTTTTAAATAGCAATCAGTATCTATCAAAATTTATACAAGATGTATGAGGACAATTTAAAAACTCTGATTTAAAAATTAAAATAATCTTAACTCATTAAGTATGTATTCTTTGATACATATATAATCTCTGATAGTAAGAGAATAACAAATATATTGTTTAATTCAACTCTAGCAATATACAGTAAACCCTGGACCAACAGGAATTTAAACTGTGCAGGTCAACTTATATTTGGATTTAAAAAAAAAAAACCTAAATAGGTACTTTTTAAAAAATACCTATTCAGTACTAAATGAATACAGAGATATTCCATTTTTTTGAATAGAAAGATCCCATACTGTCAGAATGTCAGTTCTTCCCAACTTGATCTATAGACTCAGTGCAGTCTCAGTCAAAATCCCTGCAATTCGTTTTATGGATATTGACAAAAACACTATCAATTTTATATGGAGAGGCAAAAGACCCAGATAAGTAAACAATATTGAAGGAGAAGAATAAAGTGGAAGGACTCACACTGAGTTTAAGGCTTAATATAAAGATACAGTAATTAAAACGCTAGTATTGGGGATGGGCAATCATGAGCACTTGATCTAGTACTTCCTACATATCAGGCACTATCCTATATTCTTAATAAATATAAAGTTATTTAATCAACACAGTTTCAACTAACCAGCTATCCTCCAATATAAAATACAAACTTTAAAAAAAAATGGGTCATGGGGCCACACTTCACTTCAGAAAAGAAATAGGAAACATGGTGCTGAACATGAGCTGGTAGGTGGAGAATCGATTCCCTTGTGTATACTTTCAATAGAAATCTTAAATGATCTGTAAACTATCCTAATCAGGGGATTGGGATGTGTATCTCATGAATAACTGACCTTAAAAAATAGAAACATGAAAACAAGGAAGCTAAACAAATTCTGAAAATGATCATGATCACATCACTTCGCAGAGAATGTCAAGTAATTGTCATTATTCCAGCCACATAGTAGACAGGGAGCTTTAGTGGCAATGGTCATACAATATAAAATATGGAGGTGTGCAAGAGGCTGCTCTTTCATATTTTACACAGTTATTTTGATTTTGCACTAGTTCTCTTGGAGAGGTCACCTAGTGTGACAATTCATGAAATTCTAATAGCTAAAACAATCTTAACTCATTAAATATGTATTCTTTGATATATTTATAATCTCTGATAATAAGAGAATAACAAATATATTGTTTAATTCAACTCTAGCAATATACAGTAAACCCTGGACCAACGGGAATTTAAACTGTGCAGGTCAACTTATATTTGGATTTTTTTTAAAACAAATACCTATAGTTCTGCAGAATCTTCAGCTGGTTGAATCCTGGGTGGGGAACTGTGGATAGAGAGGACCCTCTATTGAGCATACTGGGATTTTGGTATTTATAGGAACTCTTGGAAACAACGCCCCCTGGATACCAAGGTACAACTGTGCGTTTTATTTTTTTTATGTAAGATAGGCACTATTTTCTCATAGACCAGTATGGATTACATTAATGTTGTCTTATGAAAGAGAATTGCTGTGTTAGGAGAAAAAAAGGCACATATAGTATGCATGTATTTTATTAAATGCATAAAGTATATGCATTAAATCTATGAAGTATTAAATGCATGTGTGTGTTAATCGCTCAGCTGTGTCTGACTCTTTGCAACCCTATAGGCTGTAGCCCTCCAGGCTCTTTTGTCCATGGAATTCTCCAGGCAAGAAAAGTGGAGTGGATTGGCATTTGCTTCTCCAGGGGATCTTCCCAACCCAGGGATCGAACCCTGGTCTCCTGCATTGCAGGCAGATTCTTTACCATCTGAGCTACCATAGAAGCAAGTAAACTTCGAAATGTCTGTGCATGGAACTTAATGAAAGGAGAAAAATAATGTGTCATATCTTTCCTCCTACTTATGTTTGAGTCAATTGTGGCAGTTTAAAAAAAAATACTGTGGAGATAACTTAAATACACTTTATATAGGCACTTGCTCATAAAGTAACTCATATTATTAAAAAAAAAGTCTCTTCAACAAAACAATTAAAGAGTGGTTACTGAGAAATTATGCGTAAGTGTTTTCTTAATTATGATTACTCCTGTTACACCATCTACTGGTAGTTTTTGAGAATGCTATCAATTTCCTTAAAAATCATTTTTAAAAATCATTTCACTTTTTCTAAAATATGTTACAATTTTTTATTCATAAAAATATTTCAAAATTCACTCATTATTTACTGAGTCTTTACTGCATAAAATTTTTATAAAATCATTTTGTTTTCTCTGTCCTTTTACTAATACTTGCTTTGACAATCACAATATGCATTGGAAAAGTAATAGTGTTCTAATCTCTTTGAGTTTAGAAATTAATTCTTTATGAAAACTCCTTCATGAACGCACTACACACTTTCACACATACAAATGATACAGTTTGAGGGATATTGTATACTATCATAGATATTGTAGTTATTTATTTAACTTTTTTCATTCTTTCTTTCTATCTCTTTATATCATTATTTCATCAACATAGAAAGGGATATCATAATTTGTTAGTGAGTGCATTTGTTTGTTCAAGCTGCTGCAATAAAATACCGTATACTGGCTGTCCTTAGCAACAAAATTTATTTTCTCACAGTCCTGGAGACTAGAAGTCCAAGATTAAGGTGCCAAAAGGGTTGGTTTCTAGTGAGACTTCTCTTCCTGTCTTGCAGATACATCTCCGTGTCCACACATAGCCTTTCTTCTGTTCATATGCACTTCTGGTATCTCTCTTTCTATAGGAAAATCCATTCTTTGGGATTAAGACCACACTAGTATGTCCTCATTTAATTTTAATTGTCTTCTTAAAGATCATATCCCCAAATATTGGGAGTAGGGACTTCCACATGAATGTTGCTGCTGCTGCTAAGTTGCTTCAGTCGTGTCCAACTCTGTGCAACCCCAGAGATAGCAGCCCACCAGGCTCTCCCCTTCCTGGGATTCTCCAGGCAAGAACACTGGAGTGGGTTGCCATTGCCTTCTCCAATGCATGAAAGTGAAAAGTGAAAGAGAAGTCGCTCAGTCGTGTCCGACCCTCAGCAACCCCATGGACTGCAGCCTACCAGGCTCCTCCTTCCATGGGATTTTCCAGGCAAGAGTATGGGAGTGAGGTGCCATTGCCTTCTCCGACATGAATGTTGGGGGAACACAATTCAATCCATAACAGTGGTTCTGTGAACTGACACAACTCTTATACAAAGCAGTCTTACAGTATGCACCATTTACTTGAAAGCTATGTTCCCTCTAATTAATCATTTACTTAGAGGCTGGTATTCCATCACTTATTCATACCCAGTTCTTTGCAACTCCATGAACTGATGTGCGCCAGGTCCTCTTTCCTCTACTGTCTTCTGGGAGTTTGCTCAGATTCATGTCCACTCAGTTAGTGATGCTATCTAATCATCTCATTTTTTTTTACTCAGAGGAGTTTACTCTAATATTATTGCATGCTTGGTTGCTTCAGTTGTGTCATACTCTGTGTGACCCTATGGGCTGTAGCCAACCAGGATCCTCTGTATATCGGATTCTTCAGGCAAGAATACTGGTTGCCATGTCCTCCTGCAGGGGATCTTCCCCAAACCGGGTATCAAACTCACCTCTGTTATGTCTCCTGCATTGGTGGGTGTGTCTTTACCATTCATGCCACTTGGGAAGCTTAATCTGATATTAGTAAAACATGAAACGATGAATATATTTTAGCTCATGAATGTGTTCACCAGAGTTTCCTTAGAACGTGAGACTTCAGCATTGCCTCCTAAATATTTTCAGACTGAGGCACACATAGATAATTATATTGTACAATGCCCTCAGGTTAGTAGATAAGGCCAATACCAGCAAGAGAGCTTACACACTCAAGGCACATCCAGAAGCCCCAGCACGAAGGACTTTGGCTCATGTGTGACCTGTTTGTGGTAACTACTGATACTGGGTGCATTGAGGAGCTCTGACATAAACAGATTATGAGAACAGTCACTGGGGAGAAACTGATGTGTGACATTAATGTATCTCCTACTTGAGAAGAAACAAGATAAAGAGAAGACAGACAAACTGATGAAAGATGAAAAATATGCTACCATTTGTGTCTTTTACTTAGAAAAATTTTTCTGATCATGTATTTGTAAAAATATTTTAAAACCTTTACAAATCATTTCTGTAGAGTTTATTTTAATAGAAATAAACATCATAATACTAAATTTTTGTTTTTTTTTTTCAAGCAACCTATACAGAATTGTGACTATAATGAAATGTAATACTGAGAATTTGCTGTGGGAGTAGGAATGTAGATAATTTTGTTCTAATTAATTATTTATTGCTTTCTGTTTCTGCCAAAATAAATGGGATTTATTTAATAATAAGCAAATCATAATGTTTAAATATTTTCTATAGACCGATTTGTCTTTCCATAATGTATATGTTAAACACCACCTGTGTGTTGGAGATAAGACCTTCAAAGAGATGATCAAGGTTAATTGAGCTCATAAGGGTGGAATCCTGTTTGATAATATGGATGCTCTTATAGGAAGAGGAAGATACACCGGAGCTGTCTGTGACATGTGAAGACACAAAAAAAGGGATGACTGAAATCCAGGTAGAGTAGCTCATCAGACCGGATACAGACACTCTGATCTTGGACTTCTAGCCTCTGTGCTAAGTTACTTCAGTCATGTCCAACTCTTTGTGACCCTATGAACTGTAGCCCTCCAGGTTCCTCTGTCCATGGGATTCTCCAGGCAAGAATACTGGAGTGAATTGCCATGGCCTTCTCTAGGGGATCTTCCTGACCCAGGAACTGAACCTGTGTCTCTTAAGTTACCTGCATTAGCAGGCATGTTCTTCACCACTAGCATCACCTGGGAAGTCCTTCTAGCTTTAGAAATGTGAAAAAAAAGAATTCTGTTATTCAATCAACTAATCTGTGATTATTTTGTTATGGCCACCTGATAAGGCTAGTATAACTTTATAACTTCATAAATATCTCAAATCTTTTTATAATACACACATATAATTATAATAATTTAAAATATTAGTATTCTAGGAGGTATTTTATTCATAAGACTATGTATTTTTCAAGGCCCTACAGCTCTTGAGAAGCCTAAAAATATCAATAATTTCCCCATACACTTTTTAAATCCTTCAATGGTAATTTATGGTAATTACTGCTGCTTTGTCAGAAGTTGACACAAAAGGTTATACCTTTGTGACACTGTCATATTGTCAAAGCTCTTCCTTTGCCTGAATTTCCTGAACTATGCAAGTTCTGTGTCTGAGGCTGACATTTTCAGACCTAGATTGATCTTAATCTATGAGCAGGTTTTGACCCTGGGGTTAAACCTAATTCTTACCCTGAAAAGAGTGGAACAAGCCTTTCAAGAGAGTCATTCAGTCTGTCACTTCCATTTTTACCTCTCACCCAGTCTTGGTGGCCAAGCTTTCCTCTTGGTTGGTTGGTTGTTTACTTGGTCATTGGGTTCTGCTTCTGGCCCCTTAGAGTATTATATTTGCATTTTGTCATGATTGACTAGTCTGTTTTACTTAATCACAAGCTCACTACACTAGAATATTAAATGCTGCCCTTGCACCCGGTGTATTCAAATCTCCGGAGCCCAAACCATCTTCCTATTTCAGTACTTGATACCTGACTTTTAAAGTCTAAGTTCAAAACCTGCAAAATTGTGCTATTTGGCTTAACACTCTGTGCATCTGACCTTGAACACAATATTATGGCTTAACACTCTGTGTATCTGACCTTGGCCACAATAGTATAACAGAATATTAAACTAAACATATCCTTAAAAGGTAACCTACTAAACGTTGTCATTTTACATGTGAGAAAATTAAGAAGAGACTTGGCCAAATTTACACAAGAAGTGTATTAGTTTCCTATTATTTCTGTAATAAATTTCCACATATATTATGGCTTAAAACAATGCAAATTTATTATTATACAGTACTGTTAGTGATAAATTCAAAATAAAACAATGGGCTAAAGTCAAGAGTCAGCTAATCTGTTTCCTCCTGGAGGTTCTCGGGGAGAATCCATGTCCTGGCCTTTTCCAGCCTTTGGAGGGGACTTGTGTTTCATGATTGTTTGCATCATGGGACTAGGGCTGTGTTATGCTTTGGCGTCATTCCAACATCTGCTCTGTGGCCATATCTTCTCTTTCTAACTCTATCATTCTCTTCTCCAGGGGATCTTCCCGGCCCAGGGATTGAACCCAGATCTCCTGCATTGGAGGCAGATTCTTTACTGTCTGAACCGCCAGGTCCCCCAACTCTACTGCTTCCTCTTGTAAGAATCCTTGTAAGTACTTTAAACTGTACAATTCAAAACAAATCCAGGGTTGTGTTAAAAGAAACTTTATTTGGAAATACTTCTGCAATAGAGAGAATGTTCTAAACATAAGATCTGCAAGTGTTGCAGAAGATATACAAAATAAGATTTTTATTTTTAAAATTTTTTATTGAATTATATATACTGTACAATATTATATAAGGTACAGGTGTATAATATAGCAATTCTAAATGCTTAAGATTATCTTTCACTTATAATTATTATAACATATTGGCTATATTCCACATGTTGTATGGTGTTTAATTGCAGCTTATTTTATACCTGATAGTTTATACCTCTGACTCTCATGCTAAAATTCTTGTTTTAATGGAAGGAGAAAGCTAGACTAGAAAGAATAGAGTGCAGGGAAGTGAGATGAAATGGTTCAGGGAATTGGGATAAAACAAGTGGTCTGATTGGATAGTAGGTCAAAGAAAAACATACCTTGAAGGCAATCTCTTTCCCCATATTATTGTTCAGTTGCCTAGTTGTGTCCAACTCTTTGCGACTACATGGACGGAAGCACACCAGGCTTCTCTGTCCCTCATCATCACCCAGAGTTTGCCCATGTTCATGTCCATTGCATCAGTGATACCATTCATCCATCTCACCCCTATTGCTCTCTTCTCCTGTCTTCAATCTTTCCCAGCATCTGGGTCTTTTCCAATGAATCGGCTCTTCACATCAGGTGGCCAAAGTTTTGGAGCTTCAGCTTCAGCATCAGCCCTTCAAGTGAGTATATCAGGTTGGTTTTCCTTAGAATTGACTGGTTTGATCCCCTTGCTGTTCAAGGGACTCTCAAGAGTCTTCTCCAGCACCACATTTTGAAAGCATCAATTCTTCAGCACTCTGCTTTCTTTATGGTCCAACTCTCACAACTGTATGTGACTACTAGAAAGACAATAACCCCGACTTTACAGACCTTTGTTGGCAAAGTTATGTCTGTTTTTTTTTAATAAAAATTATTTACTTTTTAATTGAAGGATAATTGCTTTATAGAATTTTGTTTTTTTATGTCATACCTCAACATGAATCAGACACACTGACAAGATTTCTCAGAGCTTTTCTGCCAAGAAGCAGTCATCTACTGATTTCATGGCTTCAGTTACCTCCACGGTGATTTTAGAGCCCAAGAAGAGGAAATGTGTCACTACTTCCGTGTTCTCCCCTTCTATTTGCCATGAAGAGATAGGGTCAGATGCCACAATCTTAGTTTTTTTAGTATTTAATTTTAAGCTGGCTTTTGTACTCTCTTTCTTCACTCTCATCAAGAGGTTCTTTAGTTCCTCTTTACTTTCTGCCATGAAAGTGATATCATCCACATATCTGAGGTTACTGATATGTCTCCCAGCAGTCTTGTTTTCAGCTTGTGATTCATCCAGCCCAGCATTTCTTATGACGTTCTCTGCATGTAAGTTAAATAAACAGGGTGACAATAAACAGCCTTTTCATACTCCTTTCTCAACCAGTCTCCTTTCTAAACCAGTCAATTGTTCCACACAGGGTTCTGATTGTTGCTTCTTGACCTGCATTCAAGTTTCTCAGGAGATAGGTAAGATGGTCTGGTACTCCCATCTCTTTAAGAGTTTTCCACAGTTTATTATGATCCACATCATCAAAGAATTTAGCATAGTCAATGAAACAGAGGTAAATGTTTTTTCTGGAATTTCCTTGCTTTCTCTATGATCTAGCAAATGTTGGCAATTTGATCTCTGGTTCCCCCATCAGGTCCCTTAATGAGGGGCTGTAGGCTGGCACAGGCTGAGAGTGGCCACATTTCTGGGGTCTGAGGAATGATAGATTACTTACTGAAGTTTGGTTTACAAGTATTTGTTATGATTGATCAGTAGGGCCACAATAGTTCAGTTAATCATATATGAAGTGAATAATGGGGATATGGAGAGTGTGTGTATGTGTTCGTTTTTATTACAGATGAAAAAAGTGTGTGGCCCTGAGTGTCAGCTATGTCACATGGGGAGGGATGTATTTTTACAGTAAGACATTTTGCAGAACATAGAAGACTGGGGAATATCTTTAAATATGGCTGTTCTCTAGGATCACAGGTAAAGTTCACGATCACCTGAAAGGATCCCACTTGGACAATTCAAGATAGCCTTCTCATTTCAAAACGAGTCAGTCCTAAATTAAGAATACAAATATGGGATTATTGAATCTAATAATTCCTGCAAGGACACCTTACCATAGTGGTTAGTGGAGAATCCTGGACAGAAATCCAGGTCTTCTTGTTTCTAACCAGAGAATTTTTCTGTCACAGCTTTAAAAGAATTGGGCCTTTTTGAAGTGTCAGTTGATGCCACTTGTCCTGTCTGAGAAAACATATCTTCAATTTTAACAAACCCCATAAACTTTTTCACCTGTTCTGACTTTGTTCCTTAATCACTAACTCTGATTTCAAACTCTAATACAGACTTCATGATTCTCACAAGTACTATCAATATTAGGAGCTTTAAAAGCTCCCCATGCCTGGTTTAGCCATTTATTATTAGGCCATGGTGGGCCAATCAAGCATTCCTAATCTTCCCAGTTCCATTATCATTCTTGTCCTTGTTGTTCAGTCTCTTAAGTGGTGTTCAAGTCTTTGCAACCCTGTGAACTGAAGCACACCATACTTCCCTGTCCTTCACTATCTCACACAGTTTGCTCAAACCCATGTCCATTCGGGCAATGATGCCATCCAATCATTTCATCCTCTGTCATTCCTTTCTCCTCCTGCCTTTCATCTTTCCCAGCAGCAGGGTCTTTCCAATGAGTCAGTTCTTTGCATTAAGTGGCCAAAGTATTGGCGCTTCAACTTCAGCATCCATCCTTTCAACAAATAATCAGGATTAATTTCTTTAGAATTGACTGTTTTGATCTCCTTGTTGTCCAAGGGACTCTCAAGAGTCTTCTCCAGCATCACAATTTGAAAGCATCAGTTCTTCAGTGCTCAGACTTCTTTATAGTCCAACTCTCACATCCGTACTTGACTACCGGAAAAGCCATAGATTTGACTATACAGACCTTTGTTGGCAAAGCAATGTCTCTGCTTTTTAACAGTCTCTTCTGTACATAAATCACATACCTGCTTTTTTAGTATAGTATCTCTAGTGGAACCTATCCTTGACATGAAACTGTTTTCCCACTTTTTACTCTAATGCATTATCTAGAACATTACATAATAATTCACAATGTGTGTACAAAATACTAAATTCATGTACAAAATAATTGTATAATCTGCTTAATACATTTACATATAGAGCTTGTCATCAATGTCATATCTTAGGTAATTATTATACTAATATGCATTCTTCTTCATTTCTGACTATCCATTTTCACTTGGATTCCTGCAGTGGATTAATGGATTGCTAATTATCTGTCCAACTTCTGCTTTTAATCTTCTACAAATCAATTATGTATACAGTTCCTGAAGAAAGAATATCTATATCTATATATCTAGTTATATTGTTGCAGAAACCAGTAATCGAGAAACCAAGCACCACACTCAGAGAGTTGGAGAACTCAGGTTTATTATGCTGATGGGCCCAGAGGAGTTAACACTCCAAGCTCTGAACTCTGAACAAGGGATTACAGAGTTTATATAGACAGACTGTAGTGGGCAACACTAGCTGTAATAGGCTGGTTTAAACTAAGGGGTTTTCTCACATCGGAACAGCAGTCAAGATGGGGAGGGGGATGCCTGACCTGGACAGGCATGATTAAGCAGGTTTGCAGGGGCTGGGCAATTGCAAAGAGCAGGACAAGTGAGTGAGATAAACTCCAGTTCCTAGTATTGCAAGTCCCCATTTTCTGAGACTACGTGATCTACACGTTCCAGACTTTGCAAGGGGAAAGCTGAGTTACAGAGGCAGAAGAAGAAGGAGGTTATGTAAAATTTTAACTTTTTCTCTTCGATATCATATCCATATCTATCTATATGCATGATACACATGCAAAATATAGATTTGGATGTGTTCAAATCTCTTCCAATGTAAAGCATAGTTAAAGTGCTATGTCATTCTTTGAATGAAGTCCAACATTGGACACCAAACTCATCATCCAAGGTCTTCTATAATATGAACCTCTACCAAACTCCTAGTCTAAAACTTTGTAATGACCTATCATTCAGTACATAATTTGACCTTTCCCAAGAAGTCTCACATCTGCCTTAAACTCCTAAAATGTAATCATAGTTATTATCTATAGGAGTGTTTTTGTTTAAGATGTGACTGTCCACACTGCTTTATTCTTAGGATCAGGGCAGCTCATGCCAGAAAACCAACACTGTGACTCAGAGTGTGCTTGGTGTAATGCAGTATCAGTCAACCTGGACCCTGAAATCACCCACATGAAAACACAGGGAATTAATCATAAATTCCTAATGGAGCCCCAAAGAACAATTTGAAACAACTAGAGTGAGCCTCATTGTTTGACAGTCCTCTGCATTGTTACATGCTGATACCCCAAGGTAAGGTACCCTGACTCCGCAGAGAAAGGACAACAAAAGACCCACATTTGTAATCCTACTGTATCTTGTCTTCTGTTTTTCTTCCTTTGGCTGAATTTAATCTGTATCCTTTCTGGAAGGACTAATGGTTTTGAACTGTGGTGTTGGAGAAGACACTTGAGAGTCCCTTGGACTGCAAGGAGATCAAACCACTCAACCTTAAAGGAAATCAGCCCTGAATAGTCATTGGAAGGACTGCTGTTGAAGCTGAAACTCAAACACTTCGGCCATCTGATGCAAAGAACTGACTCATTGGAAAAGCCCCTGATGCTGGGAAAGATTGAAGGCAAGAGGAGAAGGGGACAACAGAAGCTGAGAGGTTTGATGGCATCACCGACTTGAAGGACATGAATTTGAGCAAGCTCTGGGAGTTGGTGATGGACAGGGAAGCCTGGCATGCTGCAGTCCACGGGGTCACAGAGAGTCAGACACGACTGAGAGAAAGAACTGAACTGAACTGAATCTGCATCCTTTCCCTATTATCCACTTTAACTGTGAGAAAAATAGCTTCCAGTAAGTTATTTGAGATATTTTAAAGAATTATCAAACCTGACAGTTTTTGAAAATTGAATTTTTTTGAAATTTCCCAACTTGCAGTTGGTGTAAGAAGTGAAGTCATTCTTCTGGAGGACTCTGTGCCCTCAGACTGCAGTTCAGTTAACTCTGAGCACTGTCTTTGGATGAGAAATTTGCTAAAATGGCCCAGAGTCACATAAATATGTGCTGTGAAAAAGGAGGGTGGCACAGTGGGAGATGACCATTCTGATTCCTGGATGGCTGTGAGATTTATAGAAATACAGCTGTGTTACATTCAATTACTAAAGGTAAAAGTTGCCAATTGGATTTAGAAATGATAAACCTAACTTCTGAGCAGTTTATTCCCTGGATGTATAAGGAAATGAAATTAACAAGAAATAAGAAAAACATGTCATCTCCCTATTGTTTTCTGTAATAACTATAATTAAAGTAAGAAAGAGTGTTGGGGTGGATCCTGAATGTCAGGCCATGATTGGATCCCAGCAACTCAGAGCATCAGCCTCTAGCTTCAGAGCCACTACTAAAGGGAAAATTTGAGATAAATATCAGAGAGTGAAGAAAATTACAATGATGTTCAAGAAAATGGGGAAAGATGACCTGGAGAATCAAGATTTTTGTCCCAGCAGGGTAGAAATATTTAAACAGTTATTAAGAAATGGGATAAATACAGTGAACATACTTAGGGTCAAAACAAAATCTTAAATAGCACTCTCTGAAGTGGGTGAACTGATGGTGCCCAACACTGAAGAACACTAAATAAATCTGCTTAATAATCTCAATCTGGAGAAATTTATAGAGCCATTAGGCAAAGATGACAATAAGAAACCCAACCTCCAAATTCCTGAACAGTGTTCCTGAATGTAATCAAGACAAGTGCTGAGAAGTAGATCTGAGTCCTTTGGCCCCATCCCCAGCTATGAATCCAAAGTCACATACCCATGAGTGGATAAAATGCTCAGGAAGGTGAAGAAATCCTGGGATTCCTTGAAATGGTATCCCATGCATGTGACCTACCAATGAGTTTCCAGGAGGAGCTACAGTTAGGTTAGAAGGATAAAGGAATATAAAAGTTGATAAGAATGAAGGTAAAACTTTAGATGAAAACTTCTATATTTGAATAGACTTTATCTGAAGCAGTTGTGTTTTCTTTTCCTGAAAATATAATGAGGATGGATATTGTGTCTGTCTGAGGAATGCTCCCCCTACCCAGTATTGTAAAGCAGAAAGTATGTGAAGCCACCTTTCCCCGACTATTGATTGGACATGCTACATGGGAACACAGAAGATGCTTGAAACCACATAGGTTATTAATTTACTCTACAACAGCCAGGGTGGTGTACAGATTGGAGCTTATAGGAAAAGCCTGCGAGTGCTACCCAGCAACAATGCTGGGATTTGAACCAGAAAGTTTCCATTTGGGAAGCAATTACTAATTGCTGTTATAAATAATCAGAATTGTTTTTGTGTGTGAGGACCATGAAATATTTCTGAAACTTACCATGCCTATATTGTCTTGCAAGTGAAAGTGTTAGTTGTGTCCAACTCTTTGCAACCCTATGGACTATAGACCACCAGGCTCCCCTGTCCATGGAATCCTCCAGGCAAGACTACTGGAGTGGGTTGTCATTCCCTTCTCCAGAGTATCTTTCCAACCCAGGGATCAAACCTTGGTCTCCCTCACTGCAGGCAGATTCTCTACTGTCTGAGTCACCAGGGAAGCCCTATGTCTTGGGTGATTTCAGAGAAAGTTAGACAGATAATGCCTATAGCAAAATGGCAATGTTTTATACAGAAAATTATAGCAGGGGAATGCAAGGAGATACTCATGAGCAGGTAGCCTAATTTCCCTTAGGGTTGACTCCATAATTTGGTCAGTTGAGCCCCTTGAGCAGTGCTCTTTAAACAGCTCTTTGTGATCAATAGAAAGCTTCTTGCTTTATGGATGTCAGTTCCAAGATGAATGTACACCATCTTATTTGTCCCCTGTTACGAACTGTCACTAAGAGTGTAACAGCCTCCAGTAAATTCTGAATCCTCCTGGCAAATTGTTGAACTTGAGAGTGATTCCAGGAACCTCCTGAACCTACTGTTAGAGTCAGTCTCTTAGAGAACCGTATGACATCAGACTGTGTAGCTGGCCTGAATCTCCTAATACATATTTCAAATCTTTCAGAATCTTTTTTTTTACTTTAATTCTGCCACTGTTGTTGCTGTTGTTTTTCAGTCACTGAGTTATGTCTGATTCTCATGGACTTCAGCATGCCAGGATTCCATTCTACTGCTTAATTTAATGCAATAAAACTCTACTGAACCTTTATAAACTTTCATCACTATAAACGGCGAATGATATTTCAAATTTATTAAGATGACAAGCATACCTTTCAGTGAATAATGGCACTGAATTTGAAGAATTGCCTTCACGCAATATATATTCCTATTCACATATCCCTACATAGTCATAGATATATGATGTCTTTTGTCAATTAGTTTTGTTATCATTATTCATTTTCATATAGATGCCTAGGAAAAACTATTAGTTCTGTGGCTAAAAATATACTTTTATCATTTGAATATGTGTGGATTTCTTTCCTTTCTTTTCTTTTTTTTCCTCATTGTTTGCTCATAAGATCCAAACAGAGCAGACAATCTTATCTCCTGCTGATTTTGATTCATTTGAAACTACTTGGGATTTCATAACTTTATTTTAGCAAGATATTTACACTTGTTATTTCCTTAGGCACTAGAACAACATTCACATTAAATAGATTTTATTACTTTATTATGAGAAAGCATTTTTTATTTACTGAGTTTGTATTCAGTAACAATCTTGCATTTGAATTTTTGCTTCATGTCTTACCAAGTTTGAATTCTTAGCCACATTTCAGTTTTTCTCACCTGAAGTTTTAAGATAATTGACTCAGTATCTTCCAAAACATACCGTTGTTTCTATGATGATTGTCATACTTAAGGGAAACCCCATTGCTCAAGTGCAATGCAGTTTGCAAAGTGCTTACTTCTGTGTATTATACAGCAATCTGCAAATCACTAGTTTCCAGTTCCCCATGTCAAGCCTGGTTTCACAATAGTGCAGCATTACCAGTGCTCTGTGTCAATATGATGGGTTTAAATTCCAATCATTTTAACCTTTAGCGTTCTAGAATTTAGTTGAATCTTCACTGTAGAGAAGTGTGGTAAGGGCATAGTTTCGATACATGTACATTGTTCCCTTTTGTTACACCTCAGGTGTTTTACTGTCTAACCAGCAAACACACTC
The DNA here is from genome assembly GCA_006410655.1 of Kobus ellipsiprymnus. Classification (NCBI taxonomy): domain Eukaryota; kingdom Metazoa; phylum Chordata; class Mammalia; order Artiodactyla; family Bovidae; genus Kobus; species Kobus ellipsiprymnus. The sequence continues at coordinate 7,061 of SJYR01002990.1, read as the reverse complement.
TAATAAAGACATGTGCTCCTTTTTATTTTTACTGATTCTGGTTATAACCTCATTCTTTCATATAAGCTTTCTGCTGTGTGTTCCCCTGACCTGTTTTAACCCCCTTTCTCTCACGCCTGTTGCTTACCTCCTGTTTTACCACTAGATGGTACTCACATATTTTTGGTATCTTTCAAATACATAACTTTGTTGTTTGCTAAGCAGAATTTTAAAAATTTAGAAATATGAATAACTCTAAATATCAAGTCTGAGCAAGTTACAATTTTAAATGCTTTTATTAAATTTAATTATAATTATATGCATTTCATAGAAAAATCAAATGCAAAATAT
>SJYR01002989.1:250128-286736 GCA_006410655.1 Kobus ellipsiprymnus | reverse complement strand
TGCTGCGATTCATGGGGTCGCAAAGAGTCGGACACTACTGAGCAACTGAACTGATACACCCCTAGCTTCAAATATTTATCAGGATTTCCCATTACCCTAATGTTCATTTTCCAAAACACTGTGAATTTATAAAGTAGGATAGAAAAGCAAAATATCACTGCCCAAACTAATTCATAAGTGAACTGATGACCTGTGAAGCAGGTTAGCAGCCATATCTCCCCCAATTTACTATTTGTTTACCATCTCCATTGCTCAATCTTACTGTTCAGCTCCTCACTGTCAATTAGAGTGTGATAACAATATTTAAAAATACTGTGAAATATTTGAATGAAATACTGTGAATATTTCAAATATTCACAATATTTGAAAATACTGTGATAACAATATTTAAATCATTTACAAAGTAAAATGTTAAAAGTAGTCTATTGTTTATAATTAATTGGAAAGCCATAAACAAATGTGATATACCAGAGTTAAACAAATTAAAAGCTGAAGAAAGAATCCACCATGGTAAGTTTCAGAAAAGATTAATTTTAATATCAAAGCATTAATTTAAAAAATATTTGGGAAAATGGGTAGTGCCTGTTTCTAAAAGAGATTCTTGTACTGACCGCAATGTAGGACTCAAAGTGAAAGGATCACATCATAACATCCTGTCATTTTGTTTGGAAAATCATAAGAAAATACCCTAAAAAAGTAAGGGGAAAATACCTCCATAAGTTCTTCTTTCATTTTTTAAGATAATGTCCTATGTCCACCTCTCCACTACCTACTATGACATTTTGATTCTTTTAATGTATGCACAATGGACTTTTTCTGATTATTATTATAGTTTGATAAGATTCCCATAACCACCCTTATACTTGTGAACACCTGTCATATTCATAAATTTAGAGGAAATATGATAGGGGAACCTATTAATAAGCACCTTCCACTGGTTTCTCCCCACCTTTAAGTCTCGAGTACCTTCATATTTAAAAACAGTTAATTAGTAAGCCATTGCAAACAGTGACTGCAGCTATGAAATAGGATGATGACTGCTTCCTGGCAGGAAAGCAATGACAAACCCAGACAGTGTGTTGAAAAGCAGAGACATTACTCTGCCAACGAAGGTCTGTGTAGTCAAGGCTATGGTCTTCCCAGTAGTCACATATGATTATGACAGCTGGACCTTAAAGAAGGCAGAATGCCAAAGAATTGATGCCTTTGAACTGTGGTGTTGGAGAAGACTCCTGAAAGTCCCTTGGACAGCAAGGAGATCAAACCAGTCAATCTTAATTGAGATTAACCCTGAATATTCACTGGAAGGAGTGATGCTGAAACTCCAGTATTTTGGTCAGACGACTCATTGGGAAAGTCCCTGGTGCTGGGATAGATTGATGACAGAAGGAGAAGAGGGCATCAGAGGATGAGATGGCTGGACAACATCACCAATGCAATGAACATGAACTTGGGCAAACTCCAGGTGATGGTGAGGGACAGGGAGGCCTGGCATGCTGCAGTCCATGGGATCACAGAGTTGGACATGACAGGGCAACTTAACAACAACTATAATGTAGTATTTTAACATAATTTCTCACTATTTGATCCTCATCTGTTTCCAGTGCTGTGTCTGTCGCTATTATGGGCACTGAAAAAAAAGTGGAAAATAGCATCCATGCCTGAGACATGCATTCTGGTTGGAGTTCTTTTATGATTGTAAATCACAAAAATGTACTCATAGAGAATAATCATTTCATTCTTTAACTTTAATTATTCACAATTTAATTAGTGAAATGGGTGCGGGCTGCAAAAGAAAAAAATGTAAAGGACATCATCAAAGAGGCAGAAACTTAATATTCCCTGATAGCTAAGTTGGTAAAGAATCTGCCTGCAATGCAGGAGACCCCGGTTCTATTCCTGGGTCACAACAATCCCCTGGAGAAGGGATAGGCTACCCACTCCAGTATTCTAGGGCTTCCCTTGTGGCGCAGCTGGCAAAGAATCCACCCGCAATGCGGGAGACCTGGGTTCAATCCCTGGGTTGGGAAGATTCCCTGGAGAATGGAAAGGCTACCCACTCCAGTATTCTGGCCTGGAGAATTCCATGGACTGAATAGTCCATAGGGTCGCAAAGAGTCGGACACAACCGAGCAACTTTCACTTCACTTAGAGATGCTTTAAATGGCCAGAAAGCTATGGAAACAACCTAAGTGCCCATCAACAGAGGAAGGGATAACAAGATGTGGTGTATATATACAGTGAAATATCATTCAGCCATGAGAAAGAAGGAAATCTTGAAATTTGCAGCAATTTGCACTGAATCTTAAAGCATTATGCCAAGTGAAGCAAGTCAGAACCAGAAAGGCAAATACTACATGGCATTACTTATGTGGAATAAAGAAAACATCAAACTCACAGAAACAGTAGAAAAGTGGCTGCTAAGGGTTGGGGGAAATAAGACAATGTTGGCAAAAGGGTATAAACTTTCAGTTATAAGATCTGAGGGTCTAACAAACAGCATGGCAGCTATAGCTGATCACACTACTGCGTGATGCTATTGTTTAACTGAAATTTGCTAAGAGGAAAACTGAAATGTTCTCACACACCAAAAGATAAATCTCTGAGGCGAATGTGTGATAATTAACTAGGGGGGGATCCTTTCAATGTATATGACAATGGGCACGTTAAGTATCTCAACAATTTTGTTAATAATATCACAATAAAGCTGGGGAGAAAAAGGAGAAAAAGAGAGATTTGTGTGGTCAACCATTTAAAAAGAGAAAAGAGTCATATTCGTAAGACAGAGGTAATAGAGATACCTAAAAAATAGCCAGAAAAAAGAAAACCCAACAAAACTAACTGTAAAAAGATAAAAGTGAACAGTGGTAGGATTTAAGAGTGACAGGAATGGTACTTGACAGGAATGGTACTTTAACAGGAAGCAAGAGATGCAAAGTTAGAGACGGCAAATATATAGTAAATTGAGAGTTATTACTTCTTTGCTAATCACTAGTTTAAAATACTATTACAAAATAAGTTTTTAAAATTAGCAACACATAAGAATCTGTTTAAAGAAGTAAGATTAATGCTTGTCTGCACCTGAAATAGTTAATTTACTTCTGTGTTTTTTATACTTTTGAGCACGGGATCTTTTTGAACCTTAACTTTTAAATTAGATAATTATGTAGAAAAATATTTTCTTTACACAATGAATACCTTTTATACCATTGTTATCTCTACTTAATCTCAGAATTTTAATTTAATATTTTTCTCTGTTCTAAATGACAGAAACCTTTTATCTCCTTGTTCTCTAGTCTCTACAACTTCCATCTTGTAGGTACTTGCTTGCCAGAAGATTATTCCCTTCTCATTTCTACTCTCTTGTCCTTCTACAGTCCAATACAAATCAAAAAGGAGAGGGAGCAAGGCAACATTGGACTTATCTATGATAAGTATAAATTTTTACTGGGCTTCTCCATTACCTACTAGAACAAACCTTTGAAAAAAGAGTAAAAAATTTTTTTAATTAATTAAAACAAGCAAATAAAAAACACTCCTCTCTTACGCTTTTCTACTTCTTGGCAGAATGTGGTTTAAAACGTAGGTACAATAATGCAACTGTTTTCGCAGCTCCCTAGATACTTGTGGGCTTCCCAGGTTGTGCTACTGGTAAAGAACCCACTTGCCAATGCAGGAGACTTAAAAGATGTGGGTTCAATCTCTGGGTTGGGAAGATCCTCTAGAGGAGAGCACAGCAAGCCACTCCAGTATTCCTGCCTGGAGAACCCCATGAACAGAGAAGCCTGGTGGGCTACAGTCCATGGGTAGCACAGAGTCGGACACAACTGAAGTGACTTTGCACAATGCAGACACTTGTAGTTGCTATAAACTTCTTTACATGTCACTACTCTGGCAAGATGTCTTATAAAGTATTTCTAAAAGATCCTTTATTTCTTGGTGAGAATATTTCATAAAGCCTTTAGCATTTGTCTTATTTAACTGAAAGGGGTTTCATAATTATTGTGTTACAGTTATAAGTAGAACCTACAAATAAATTTCCTTTCCAAGCAGTAAAGCCAACTCCAGTAAATGATTCATTTTATACTTTTCACCGCTTTGTTTCAAAAGGTCCTGGGCAGTGTAAAATGATTTATGTCTAAAAGGAGATCTGTGATTATTCAATATATCCCAGAGATGGGGCTGCACTATTGAGTGCCCGCATACACGGGGTGTTCTGTAAGCCTTGAGTGACTCAGTGTGAGCCTGCAATCCGGCAGCTGGTCCATTACAAGGATGAAAGTTTTAATCATGGCTCATTCAGAATTAATTTTTAGCTCAAAACCCACCTCTTTTCATTTTACATGGGTCTCTTACCTAACGTTCTGAAAAACTAGTAAAATGTGGACTTGCACATTTGGAGAATAAAACTTTTCTATTTTGCCAACCTTTTATTAAAAAACACAACTTTCTGGGTTGGGGTTTGATGTGGTGACTCATTTGCTGAGATTAACCTTAAGGGAGCAGGTCTTTGAAAGAAGCATGCCTTTTTATTTTTCCCACATTAATAGTTCCTCCAAAGTCTCAACATTTGTTCAATCTGCCACTGGGGAAGTCATAAATTGCTTTTTCCTGTAGTCAAAAATTTGCTTTTATTATAGGGTCTGTTTTTTGTTTAGATCTTGGCAAGACAAGATGTGGTTAGGTATATCTAGAATTGGTATTTCTGAGGCTGTTTCCATAGCCAAAGCAAAATTCAGTTTCTCACGACTTTTGAGTTGATTGATTATTCTGTAGAAAAATTGTGAAGTAAACACTTATAGAACTGACAAATCCTGTGACACTGAGGTTTTTTTAAGTTCTCAAAAAATATTTCAAGTGTGGGATACAACCCAATTTTGTACTTTGACATTAATTTTTAATGTTTCCAAATTAAAGCTAAGACAAGCTGTTATGCAAATGCTACTTTCACTGAAAGAAAATACTGTTCATATATAAAAACGCTGTAGAGGTCCACTACCAGAGATGTCCTTAGAGAACACTTCATTTAGGAGGAAATAATTGTGAGGTTTTTTATTCATTCTCTTCGTAAAATAAAGGTAAACATTTGAAACAATTGGTAAGAGTTATAGAATTGCAATTTCATTTTGCCTACTTTACTCTTTGCCAGCTCCTGTTTTAATCATTTGAACTATGAGCAACATTGTCTGAAATATAATAAAGCATTTATATGAATTACAAGAATGTAAAATTCAAGCTGTTTTAAAGAGGAGTTACGATTAAGTAACTTGTGTAAGATTACACAGCTGCTGAGTAGCAAAGGCAATCCTCAGTCAGTGTTGGACAGAGGGGCCTGGTGGGCTGCAGTCCCTGGGGTCTCGAAGAGTCGGACACCACTGAGCTACTTCACTTTCACTTTTCACTTTCCTGCATTGGAGAAGGAAATGGCAACCCACTCCAGTGTTCTTGCCTGGAGAATCCCAGGGACGGGGGAGCCTGGTGGGCTGCCGTCTATGGGGTCGCACAGAGTCGGACACGACTGCAGCAACTTAGCAGGAGGAAAAACTTCCTTGACTATCATGTGCTGGTTCAGAGATCTGTCATTATTAAAGGAATCTTCTAAGAAGTTTGGGAGCAAGTGATCTAATATACTCAATGAAAGATGTACACGTCATGTCAGTGCCTTATTAAGATCTGTAAACGTTGTTTAAGTACATATGTAGAATGACCCAAACTACTGCCTTTAACAAGAATACGGCTATTTAAAGAGAAATCCTATAAATCCTCCTGACATATTGTCCAAAATATTACTTATATGGCTCTCATACACACACACACACACACATCTTTACATATATTTATATAACCACACACACATAATTCAGTCTTAGAGAAGTTACTTTCTTCCATAAACCAAAAAGATATGGATCTAGCAGAAGAAAGCAAGAGGTGAGAATTTAGCACAAAGTAGTCTGAAATGCACTGCAGCTGGACAAAAAAAGTTGGGGGGCACAGGGTGGAGAACTAACTAATAGCTAATGTTTGTTGATAATTCAAATGTGCTAGGCAACATTCTAAGCACTTGATATATACTAAGTCATTCAACCCTTAGAGTAAGACTTTGAAGAATGTATAAATATGTCATTTGACAAACTCAGGCTCATGGGAGGATAGCTGAGGATAGCCATTTGTTCAAAAATCACATGGCTAGGAAATGGTGAAGCCAAGACCTGCATAGAGTCAGCCTGGCTCCAGAAAACACACTTTCCACCATTAATGGGCTAGTTTTGTTTTAATTGAATGCGACATCCTCTCAACATGTGTCAGTATCAAATCTCTAGTGCTTGTGATCGAAAGCACTCTCACGGTGACTATGATTTCTGCTAACAAGAATACTGTTTTGTGATAAACCAACAACACTGATTACTAGTTAATGACCATGTAATTTTAAAACAGTCAAATCCAACTCTGGATTCTTGAACTTTTACTAGAAGACAATCCAGTTTCAATCATGCCTTAATATATTATGATATATTAGCCACAAGGTTTAAAATATTTAGAGATGCCCCATACTCCTACACTTAATATCTAATTCTGAGTCACCTAATTAAGGACTAATTAGTCCCACTATTTCAGCCTGATATTCACATGCACAGTATCAAACATACAGGGGACAAAATAGCAAGTGGGAGGAATTTATTTCATGATACATTTTACAGCCAATTTCAGAAACCAACATGGATGAACTACCATCTACCCTTTATTTAATGACCCAAACCTTTCTTCAAATACTCCCAATGATTCAAACGTCACTATACATTAAACAGATGAAAATTCCTGTGAAACTATGCAGTGTGTTTTTTATTTGTCTCTAGGAATAGCCTTCATTGTTACTTAACTATTTTCACATCACGTCTGTCACATGGTTGGTTAAATTAAGGGCATCACTTCTTACCCACCACAAAAGGTATTTTACCTTAAATCATGGTGGTTGAAGAAAAATTTAATGAAAAGGAGTTTGAAGAGTAGATGCAATTCTAAAACTTAATAGAAACTCAAGTGCTTCTAAAGAAAATGGAGTGGTTATTTAATTCATTGCTTTATATCAAAATGTACTGATTTCAGTAACAAGTGGCAACACAATCATTTGCCTTATAAATCATTTAAGTTAACAAGTTTAACATCCTCTTTAATTAAAGTTTAAAGATAGCCTAGACTAAAAATAACAAATGATTTAATTCATCCACAGTTTGATTCCTTTCAGAGTGCCAATTATGTTATTTATTAAACAATTATTATTCTATCTATAAAAATTATCATATAGGTGGAATTTGTATTGGCAAATAAATTTCTATACATACATAGTGTCACGTGTGTGTGCATGCTAAATGCAACCCCATGGACTGTAGCCTGCCAGGCTCCTCTGTCCATAGAACTTTCCAGGCAAGAACACTAGAGTGGGTTGCCATTCCTTTTTCCAATATAGTATCATACGGATTACAAATGAATAAACTATTTTTAGTACTGCTGCTACTGCTACTGCTAAGTCACTTCAGTCGTGTCCGACTCTGTGCGACCCCATAGATGGCAGCCCACCAGGCTCCCCCGTCCCTAGGATTCTCCAGGCAAGAACACTGGAGTGGGTTGCCATTTCCTTCTCCAATGCATGAAAGTGAAAAGTGAAAGGGCAGTCACTCAGTCGTGTCCAACCCTCAGCGACCCCATGGACTGCAGTCTCCCAGGCTCCTCCGTCCATGGGATTTTCCAGGCAAGAGTACTGGAGTGGGGTGCCATTGCCTTCAGCTCAGTAAATGCCTATAAGGCTATTTAAGAAAAATGGTATGCCAAGCAGTTAGTAAATTTGACAAACATGATGTTGCTCAGAACTACTAGAGTTTACCAGAATTTGAACATTCAAATACATACAGCAGTACATAATAAAATACTCAATACATCAAGCACTGAAATTAATGTTATAAAATGAGTGCTATTAAAAATAATTAAATAATTGAAATGAAAAAGCTGGTTCAAATTCCTTAAGAATTGTGCTTTAATTCAACAAAAGTTACAATCTAGAAAATGTTGAAAAATATTGAGAATTTTATGAAAGATTGCCATATCCTACTAAAGAAGGAAAGAATGATAAACAGTAATTCCTGTGGCTTTATCCAGGTAAATGTTCTCTCAAATATTCTTTGACATTTTCAAGCTATGGTTTTACATCTCTAAACTAAAATAATTTAGATAAATGATTTAGACCTATTATTTCCTATTTCTTTATTAAATAAGACTAATATATCAAATTAAGCTATTCTCGCTTACCTAAATCTGTCCCCCAAAATCCAAACCTTTAAAGAAACAAGTCACTGTCACAGAATCTTAACTTTCCTCGACTTCTTTTTATTATAAAGATGTACAGCAAGGTATATGTTCCAGTCCAAGTCCTACTAATCGATGTAGAATCTCAATCTAAGACTCAGTTATAAAATGAGGGAGAAGGACCTGTGAGTACACTGTCGATTCAAAATTACATTCCAAGCTTGTTTTAAACACTTGCTTTCAGAAGACAAGACGGAAATGAAATAAATTTTAAAATACACAACTCTATATTTATAACAACATTTTCACTAAAACTATAATATTTACTGCTCTTCATAACTTGGGTTAGTTTCTAAAAACAGTAGTTTATTCCATGAAAAGATAATGATACTGTTCATCCCAATATGGACACTTTGTTAAAAATATCAAAAGATTCTGTCAAGTTCAGATGGATTTGCACTGATCCTCTGCCTCCCACACTTCGAATTTTTTTAATCTCTAATTTAAGAGCTACGAAGCTGTGGAGGGAAAATGAACAAGGAGTTGCACAAAGTTATTTTGTCAGCTCCTACTGATTACATATTTATGGAGAAATAAGTGTCCTTGGAACCATGTTTAAAAAGGCAAGAGACTAGAGACAAGATCAAAGAGCCAGGTACTTTAACTTCTTATAAAGAACAGAAAAATGCACCATGGGTATTCTTTTATACGTATATACATATTATAGCTCAATTTGTATGGTTGAACAAGTCACAGTGAGCTGGATGCCTTCTCTTTTGGATGTTTTAATTGAGATTATTTTCCCTGGTATGCAGATACTTACTTGTGTAACTTTACTAAAAGTTAACAAAAAGGGCAAAACCAAATCGAGCCTTTGTGTTTATGAGAATATCAAAATCCATCTGCATTTTTAGTGCCTTCCTAAGCACATCTCACTCCTCTGGAGTTTAGTGTATGTCTTTAATTTCGTAATACATTGGTTTATTTTTCGCAAACAACTGGAACATATAAACTCAAAGAAAGCAAAAGTGAGGCTACTCCTTGGTCACCATTTAAACACCTTCCTGGTGTTTGAAGCCAAAGTATTGGTTCTGAGATTTCAAATGTTTACATATTATCCACAGCCACAAGTGCCTTTGATGTGGTATTATCTGAAAATAATTCACTGGCATTTGGATTTAGACTTCTGTGTGATCTGACTTTTAAGTATTACCTTTGCCTTCAACAACTGGACTCCATTTTCAACTTCACCTGAATCTTTATTTTTCCCCTAAAACTATTTTATATAAATGGCCCAGAGAAGCCCTGGTTTGTGCCCCTATTTTGACAGATATATATTCAGTTGTATCTTTAAGAAGCTGTTTTACTGTGTTTACTTTTAAAGGTGTTGGAGAAACCTGGTTAGGCAAGTTGATGCTTCCTTCTTCACATCTGGGACTAGTAGCCAGAATCAAGGCATCAGACAGGTTTGTGCCTTTGGTCACCGCTTTCTTCAGCCCAGGCTCTAAATCTATTGATTTCTATTGCCTCAGCCAAGTCATTCTAATAATTCACCTAAACAGATAGATTAGCACCTAACTGAGCCTGATACTGAACCATCAGGCTTCCCTGAAAGCTCAGTTGGTAAAGAATCCACCTGTAATGCAGGAGACCACAGTTCGATTCCTGGGACAGGAAGATCCCCTAGTGATGGGATAGGGTACCCACTCAAGTATTCTGGCCTGGAGAATTCCATAGACTGTACAGTCTATGGGGTTGCAAAGAGTCAGACACGACTGAGAGAATTTCACCTTCACTTTCTACATTGTGTCAGGCACTGTGTTAGTAACATTTGTTTCTTACAATAAGATTTGAGATAGGTACGAATATTACGCCCGTGTATTGCTATAGAAACCAAAGCTTTGGACAAATTAAGCACATTGGCCAAGATCCCACAGCTGAGCCAAAGACAAAGGAATCACAGAATAATAATTACTTTAAGGAAGTTAGAGTCCCTCAGTTCAGTTCAGTCGCTTAGTCGTGTCTGACTCTTTGCGACCCCATGAATCGCAGCACACCAGGCCTCCTTGTCCATCACCAACTCCAGGAGTTCACTCAGATTCACGTCCATCAAGTCCGTGATGCCATCCAGCCATCTCATCCTCTGTCGTCCCCTTCTCCTCCTGCCCTCAGTCCCTCCCAGCATCAGAGTCTTTTCCAATGGGTCAACTGTTCGCATGAGGTGGCCAAAGTACTGGAGTTTCACCTTCAGCATCATTCCTTCCAAAGAAATCCCTAGTAAACATAAAAAGCTTTCTCCCACTGTCTTTCAACCTTCTTCTCTGGGATAATTCTTTTCCTGTTCCTAGATAAAACCTTAAGAAGTATCCACAGTTTTCCAATTCCTTTTAATCAAAAGGATCATCCCATTTCACTAGTTAAAATGTCCACCTAATGTAATAATCAAATTTCAAACTTCATAAAGGTGAAACCTCTGCTTTTCCCATCTTGAGCCCATCTCAGGCTAATAAGCTTGTAGCAGTGACCAGGTTAGGTGCTTTCCTCTCTTGAGTCCTTCCCCCTTCACTAGACTGTCACCCTTAGGGGTCACATGGAGGAAGGGCACCCATGTCACATGGAGGCTGAGTCTTCTGGGCGACAGAGGACAAATCCTGACTGGGGTGAGAAGGAAAACATCTATCTATTTCTCCAAGGACACCCAACAGAACACTCAACTTGTTCCGACATGAAATATTCCTCTCTGCTGGTGACTTCTATTCACTTTCAGAGGTCCACCTTTGGTCTTTCTGGTTAGAAAAACTTTCTAACTGGTTTCAGGCCAACCTCTTCCCAAGAATCAGTCGAATGTATACAGCCTTCTCCCACGACAGACGTCACTGCCCGTGAAGCTGCTCAGTCGTGTCTGACTCGTTGCAATCTACCAGGCTTTGCTCTCCCAGGCTCCTCCATTCATGGAATTTTCCAGGCAAGAGTACTGGAGTGGGTTGCCATTTCCTTCTCTAGGGGATCTTCCCGAACCGGGGATCCAACCAAGGTCTCCCACATTGCAGGCAGATGCTTTACCATCTGAGCTACCAGGGAAGATGTCACTGCAGTTTACTTCTAATGCAGCTTCCTAACTCTGCTCAGGCAGGGACATTTGTCTCATCTTTTTAAATACATGTAAGTATGAATCTCCAAAACGCCAACAAACATTACCAAACCCTATGAACGGATACTGTGAACTTTATCCAACTTAATTTCAGGGGATGGGAAAACATTCCCTTCTTCAAAAAGCCTTTCATTCCATTCCTCCATAGAAAATGGATGAAGCCCCATTAATTTGACCCAAACATGCCTCTCCACAGATCTTAACATTCTCATCAAACCTCTAGCTACCCCTAATTTATCTTCCTAGTAAATGATAAACTCGGTTGAAAACTACACTTTTATTATCTTGTTTCCAAGTCTTATGTGAGTGGTGCAGATCTGACTTGAAATGTGCCCAACACACTGGCACAACTCTTGTATTCCTTAGTTCAAATTCCCCAATGTTAACACATGTTATATCTTAGAGATTAAAGACATAAAGGAGAATTTACCCAAATATAACCTTGGAAATATCTGATGAACAGGTTATAGAATCTCATCTGCATAGATTATTCGTCCCACCTAAGGAATTCCAAGTAACACCTCATCAATGGCTGAGATCTTTTTTGACTCAAATTATTAATATCTACCAGGAAATGCAGTACCAAATCCCCAAACCTTCAAAATTATATATATACATACACACACATATATATATATTCATGATCTAATCAGACAGCAAATTTAATATTATACTCACCTTCACATATATTAACATGTATACATTCAGTACTATAGAAATCCATATAAATAAATTAGATTAATTTATATACATGGCATATCAATCATTAAAAATCTCATGTACTCAAAATAAAAATTCATTTCAAATAATGATTCAAGGTAAATTTTAGTGAAAACAGTGCACATCTTAAGGCCAAGAAGGGGCTCAAATGAGCCCAATTTACATAGGACCTTATCCAGGAGGTCGGAGATACAAGTGAACCAAATTAGAAATTAAGGGTTTAATTAACTTATAAAGGTATTTTTATGTAGCCCAGAAAGACCTCGACAGTATTCATTCTTGAATGTCTAGGCCTACACACAGTACCTTTAACATGTATGTGCCACACTCATGTTTAGACATATTTCAACTTAACAACAACATTTCAAATACAACTCTAAGGTAAATCATTCACCATTCAACCCAATTTAAACCTATGTTGTTACTACTTTTGCTTAAGAAAAAATTATGACTAAAGAAAACCTTTGGCAGAATAGTCAAATACTCAGCAGTTTATAAAGTTAGACAACTTACCCAGTCTTTGGTCTATGAGGATTCAAGAATCTCCTGATGGGGTGGGAAGGGGAAAAGATCATGATGAGAAGCACCTGGGAAGCATCATCCCACCTCCACCTGGTCCACCTAAGGCTGTTAGGAGTGAGGAAGATGATTATTCATGTGACAGCCTGAAAAATAGTTATATATTGCCACTAATCAAACCACTGACTATCTTTTAAGGTTGAAGAAACTGCCCCCAAACTGTTAAGTTACTGGTCTTAGACTACACAATTAGTAGGCAAAACTCCAACAAAAATTTTCAGCCTCCTTTTACTCTACCATACATGAAACTGAAGTTTTTTCAAAGTAGCTTAGCTCACAGATTTGGCATTAGTTTATTTCAATAATGAAATAATAAGTGGCCTTATGCTCCCCACTCTGCTCCCCCCACCCTACAAATTCTCCTCTTTCAAATAGGTTACATTCACAGAACTCTTCCTAAGTATCTCTCAGTAAGATAAGCACAGTGCCAGGGAGGGTTTAAAAACAATCAGCAAAATTAACCTTAAACTTTATTTTCATATAACATCAACAGTAACTCTAGATGCAGGTAAGAGACAATGGGAATTCATTTTTAAATTTTTTGAAACAACTTTACCATTTTGTTACCAAGTCCTAGTTTCAGCTGAACAGGATTATTCCATTAAACTAGGTTCACTTGTCTAATTAGACCCCTCTGTATTTCACCCTCAATAAGGTCTTTGTCATATCTGAATGCTCTAGTGAGTTTCCCTACTTTCTTCAACTCAAGTCTGAATTTGACAATAATTCAAGGGATTAGATCTGACAGAGTGCCTGATGAACTATGGACAGAGGTTCTTGACATTGTACTGGAGACAGGGATCAAGACCATCTCCAAGAAAAAGAAATGCAAAAAAGCACAATGGTTGTCTGAGGAGGCCTTACAAATAGCTGTGAAAAGAAGAGAAGCCAAAAGCAAAGGAGAAAAGGAAAGATATATCTATTTGAATGCAGAATCCAAAGAATAGCAAGGAGAGATAAGAAAGCCTTCCTCAGTGAGCAGTGCAAAGAAATAGAGGAAAACCATAGAATGGGAAAGACTAGAGATCTCTTCCAGAAAATTAGAGATACGCAGGGAACATTTCATGCAAAGATGGGCACAATAAAGGACAGAAATGGCATGGACCTAACAGAAACATAAGATATTAAGAAGAGGTGGCAAGAAGTGAAAGTAAAGTTGCTCAGTTGTGTCCGACTCTTTGCAACCCCATGGACTGTAGCCTACCAGACTCTTCGGTCCATGGGATTTTTCCAGGCAAGAGTATTGGAGTGGGTTGCCATTTCCTTTTCCAGGGGATCTTCCCAACCCAGGGATCAAATCCAGGCCTCCTACACTGCAGGCAGATGCTTTACCATATCAGTCACCAGGGAAACCCAGAATACACACAAGAACTAGACAAAAAATATTTTCATGACCCAGATAATCACCTAGAGCCAGATGTCCTGGAATGCAAAGTCAAGTGGGCCTTAGAAAGCATCACTATGAACAAAGCTAGTGGAGGTGATGGAATTCCAGTTGCGCTATTTCAAATCCTGAAAGATGATGCTCTGAAAGTGCTGCACTCAATATGCCAGCAAACTTGGAAAACTCAGCAGTGGCCACAGGACTGGAAAAAGTCAGTTTTCATTCCAATCCCAAAGAAAGGCAATGCCAAAGAATGCTCAATTGCACTCATCTCACAGGCTAGCAAAGTAATGCTCAAAATTCTCCAAGCCAGGCTTCAACAGTACGTGAACCGTGAACTTCCAGATGTCCAAGCTGGTTTTAGAAAAGGCAGAGGAACCAGAGATCAAATTGTCAACATCCACTGGATCATCAGAAAAGCAAGAGAGTTCCAGAAAAACATCTATTTCTGCTTTGTTGACTATGCCAAAGCCTTTGACTGTGTGAATCACAACAAACTGGAAAATGTTAAAGAGATGGGAATACCAGACCACCTGACCTGCCTCTTGAGAAACTGTATGCAGGTCAGGAAGCAACAGTTAGAACTGGACATGGAACAATAGACTGGTTGCAAATAGGAAAAGTACAAGTACATCAAGGCTGTATATTGTCACCCTGCTTATTTAACTTATATGCAGTGTACCTCATGAGAAACGGGCTGGATGAAGCACAAGCTGGAATCAAGATTGCCTGCATTTTCACTGAGCCTAACTTCAGGTCATATTTGTTTAAAGGAATAAAAGATTACAGCTTGGAATGAGGAAAGTAAAGGATAAATACGCTAATTAAAACATTTACTGTTTTCATTGGGTCAAACTTCCCCCAGTTTCTCCATGTCCTAGTCCACCTCTCCCCACCCCTCCTCCAAAAAATAATAATAATAGTAATAAGGTGTAAGGAGAACTATTTTGGAACTTTCAGTTCTTGGGATGTTGTCTAAACAGAAAAAAACTTCGAAGCAACAGTGTTGCACGGTTCTTGCCCCAAAACTCACAGGGCCGCCCTCTCCGTGAACTATCCGGAGCCGGCGCAGGGAGCTCCCCGTGGGGTCCTGAAAGACGCGACGGACAGGATCAACAAATACTCGTTCAGCCTGCGGGCGCAGCGGCTGGGAATAGGCAGACAGCGAGGAGGGCGCGGCGTGGAGGCCGGAGTCTGGCAGAGGACGCGCTCAAGACCAGCGCTCCCCAGGAGCCAGACTGGGACTGCGCTCCTCTCTCCGTGCGCTCAGAGAGGGCTGGTGCGCACCCGGCCGCAGCCACAGCCCCTGTCCCGTCCGCCGGAGCCCGGAGGTACACATCCTACCATAGTGGCCATGCTCAGAACCCAAACCCCAGCCCCCTCACCGATCCTGTGACGGGTCCACCGCACCGTCTAAAGTTGAGAGACTGGCGAATACTTTCCCACTCACTCGTTCTTTCCCCCCGCCCACCCAATAAACTACACACAAAAAATCAATAACAAAGAACACCACAGTATTGCTATTCCCTTCACAGGCTTACCTTTCTGGACTTTGCTCTTACTACATTTTCCCTTCCGTTTTTTTCTCCTTCTTCCTGGCCACCCTTAGTGATCTATGAAGGGCAAAACCACCAACCAAGCTGATCTCCCAACACCCTTGATAGAACAGCTTTCAGGTGTGATTTATTTAAGTCTGCGTGGGTTGTTTCTCTAACGTTTGAAAGTCTCTAATTTTTTAAACTAATGTGAAAACCACAGCACTGGATGCTGAAATCATGACTTTCTTTTATGCCTATTCAATCTGCCTCTGTAAAAGTTCTCCCTTTCCCAACCCTCAGTGAGTCTTTCAACCAATTATGAGATTTTGTCACCCACTGAATCTAAGCCAGGATTCTCAATATCAGCTCTATTGACATTTGGGCAGGACAATTCTTTGTTGTGGGGGCTGTCCTGTGCATTGTAGGATGTTTAGCCTAATCCTTGACCTCTACTGACTAGATACTAGCGGCACCCCTTCACTTGTTAAAACCAAAACATCTCCAGATATTAGCAACGGTTCCTTTGGAGCAAAGGGCTTCTGGGTGGTTCATATGGTAAAGCATCTACCTGCAGTGCAGGAGGCCAGGGTTCCATCCCTGGGTTGGGAAGATCACCTGGAGAAGAGAATGGCAACCTACTCCAGGGTTCTGGACTGGAGAATCCCATGGACAGAGGAGGCTAGCCAGCTACAGTCCATGGGGGTCACAAAGAGTCAGACAGGACTGAGGGATAATACTTTCATTTCCTTTGGAGCAAAACCATCTCCTTTCCTCCCTGAAGAACCACTGCTCTGAATTATTCAAGAAGTGAGTTTTATTATAAAAGTAACTTGGAAAAAAAATCTACTTCTTTACATTATAAGTTAGTCCTCATATGCTTTAAGTAGTAAGAAGACATTTATGGTTTTCCTGGGGCTAACATACATCACCTGTATTATTCAAAACTGAAAGCAAATGACACACATGGTAATTTCTTTACTGGCATTTCATGTTCTACTTCTCTTCTCTAACAAATATTAAAAATAGACCCCAGGGAAAAAATAAGATTAATTGTCCTGTACATGGGGAAATGGGATAGATACACTAATCAAGAGAATTATAAATTGCCTGAAATGTAAATGCATGAAAAATTTATAGATTGAATCTGGCAAAAATGGAAAACAGATATGACATAACTGTTAGACAAATTTTTGTTTACAAAATCAGTTTAATGAAAAGATGTTATATACTGAATTAGCATGCATATATCTTATTTTCTGATAAAAGTTCTATTTCCAGCCTTTAGTTTCCTGACCATGGAGGGAAAACTACACTAAAATAATTATGTTAAATGTATTCATGTTACTTCAGAGATTAATTCTATCTGTAGCAATGTGAAGCAATGTTGTCATGAAACAAAGTTACTAAATAACTAAAATGAAAATATTCAATGAAGATCATGGGATTATCATTATTAACTAGTCTGTATGTAGAGCCCTAGTTTTGACTTACTTCTATGGGTACCCCACAAAAACACTTACTTTCCTCCCAGAGACTTCACTTTACCATCCATAAATTCTTCATGTGTCTTATACTTTGCAAATTTCAAAGAATTTTCATATCTATCACCTTATTTATTACTCATAGGTGTCTGAAATAAGTGGCAAAGAATTGATCTTCTAGCTTAAAGAAAGGGATGCTGAAGCTCTGAAAACATAAAGTCCTTCCTCAACAGCCATAAATAAACAAGAGTAAAGACTTATTTGTTTGGGGGCTTATATTCTTTCCACCCATCCAACTTGACTCATAATTGGTATGCCTTTCTCTACTTCACTCACCTGGATCAGACCTGATGATGGTTTATGATCTCTCCAGAATACACAGTTAGTTAGACTCAAGACACTTAGTAAAGAAACTCTATATTCCATGTTGAGACTTGAAGACCAGAAATTGATAAACTTGAATTTAAGATTCAGACTAGAGGCAATTCACTGTGTGACTCTGGGCACCTCAGGAGTCTTTATTGTCCAAAAAAAAAAAAAAGCCTTCTGAGGATCAAAATACACGAAGAGGCTCTTCTGTTAATGGGCTTTAAAACTACATCTATGGTAATTTCATAGATGTTTCCACATGTCAAAACTTATACAATTTAAATGGGTTCAGCTTCTCATATGTAAATTATACCACAATAAAATTATAAAAAATTAAGAGAAAGAGTGAAAACAAGAGAGAAGCTTTGCATGGAACAGTGTTGACTGAGAATATGCCATGAACTGAAAAAGATGTTTATCTCATCCATCTGCACGTAAGTTCATCTGAAAATATTTAAAATGAAAAACCATTTCATTGACTAGAAGATCTGCTCAGTGATCTCAGTCATGGCTGCTCAGAACCAGAGATAACTATTGCAGCTGTCATTTAGTGCTAGCTAACCTTACTGTGGGGTTCCCAGGAAGATCAGTTGTAAGAAATCTACCTACAATGCAGGAGACGCAGTTTCAATCCTTGGGTCAGGGAGAGTCCCCTGCAGATGGAAATGGCAACCCACTCCAGTATCTTTGCTTGGGAAATCCCATGGACAGAGGAGACTGACGGGCTGCAGTTCATGGAGTCACAAAGAGTCAGACACAACTGAGCATACATACACACTCATGCAACCTTACTGTGGCTATAGGAGAAACAATCTGCCTTTGATATGCAAATATTAAAACTGTTCACCTAAAAAAAAAAAAAAATTGGAAGCAATCATTGGTGTCACAAACAGCTAAAGTCTGGAGATTTTAATAGTGTTATAAGAACAAGACTTGGATATTGATAGTTGATCTGAAATGAACAAGCTGAATGACACTGTCAAAGTTAGTCTGGGCACCAGTCCTTCTGTCTCCTTCTTATCTCTTCAAAGGATTACCAAACCAATAAATAAAATATCAAGCTAATTTCATTCCTCTTTGGAGTTAAAAAAAATCATCTTTTACTCCAGGCCCTTATTAGGTATTGAATTGTCCAATACAAATTCATATTTAAAGAAACCATATTGCTTTAAGGATATTGACCAAAAAAAAATGATATTCAGATACAGATGTCCTTAATGGATGCACCATATCAGAAGATTCTCCAATACTTTTAGGATACGGAGGATTTTGGAAAATAAAAAGCTTATGAACAAAGATGATTGATCTATTTCGACCATCTTCATCAAATTCAAAGCTAATATATGATATACTAAGAATAATGAAGCCTAGAAGGAAGCACTATAAAAGAGAGAATACGAACTGAATCACCCTGCACATGTTGATGCGTATTCAGTATATCCCCCTAACAAAGGAAAGGAGAAAATATAGCTAGCCCAGTTTATGATGGTCCTCCAAATTACCTAGAAAAGCTCTTCAGAGGTCCTTTCTTTGAAAGAGATGGTTACTAATTTCAAAGTAACATTGAGGCTGGGTCAAACAGAAGAATGTAACTATTTCATAGCACAATGTTTTCTTGGAATGTTGTCAGTCATCATGGAATGTCTAAGCTCTTCACAAAGATGCAAAAACTATCTTGCAGATGGTGGAGCAGGCAGGACTGTAGCTTTCTTCCTGAACTGAAAACACTGATTCATTGCCCTCACTTTGATACCTAACAAATGCTGGAGTTTCAAAGAGAACTACTTTTCATTTTAGCTTTGTTATCAATTTTATATATAACTTTGCTCAAATTATAGACCTATGTCTCTTGCTTTTTATAAAAATGCAAAAGTCTACCTTTGAAAGATTAACATAAATTGTATGCTATTTTCTGCAAAAATATCTTAAAAGTATTTTAAGCTTACAGAAAAAATTATGACACTTTTAAAAAGATATAGCTAAAGAGATGGGACTATTCAGAAGAGAAACACTAAATGATATACTTTCAATATTTGCTTGATTAGAAATCTGTAGCTTGATGTAATAAAACTAGGTTGTCATCAAAAGATTGTAAAGTGACATGCTTTTCAAAGATGAGATCAAGCAGTCACACAGGGTATTATATTATGTGTATAATACACTGCATATTATATTATATGCCGTTACAGCATCAGTTTATGACATGCTTGTGAAAAATACCATGACTTTAGGTAAGAGTAACCTAAGTGTTCCTATATATAGTCCTAAATATAAATAGATTTTACTGAACAGTAATCTTAATTATCTGTTTTTCACTCTGTAAGAATAAAAGAGGTTGATACTACAAAAGACCTTTATAATTTACAGTGAGCTGACTGAAGCGCATGCAAATGGAAATAAAACTGCAGCCCCAGGACGTTCTAAAACATGACACATGAGGTTGCCAAGGTAACCCACCAGGAGGCTGTCTTGGCATCTTCTGGAATAAAATGGGAAGAAAACATTATAGTGAACAGATGGGGGATGGGGATCTTCTGGGCCCAGTTATATAATAAAAGCGCTGCAAAAAAACTACAGCTCCATGAAATTGGTTTCAAACAAAAAAGGAACAGAGTATCTCTCACACTTCCAGAGTTTAAACTGGGCAGGATTTATGATCCACAAGAGTAGAATTTTTAAAAATTATTTTAAATATTACTTAATAGAATAATTACTTTAAAGCCACTATATATTAACACATCAATTTTTACACTTGCAAAAATTCAATATGGGTGTAGAGCTGATATTCAGGGTGCAAAGGTGATGCTAACTTTGTAATATCTTACTATTAGGACAGGTCTTGAGGGGATAGCAAAACTTGCCTAAGAAAATATTCTCAAGATAAATCCAGAGAGAATAATAAATGAAATCATTAAGTTTAGCTCATTGATAATTTTATATTTATTCTTTACATTCTTCTTTTAGAATTACAAATGATTCCTTTCCTTTTGGAGTTGTTTCTTTATATTTCACAATGATGTCATTCCTATTAAACATATACTGAAAGCTTTAGTTCCCTCTCTTTGAAAAGCTGATCCTCTCCAACATAAGGTTATTCTATAAATAGTAAGTGAGTCTCCTTGGCCTGTCCTGAGACTTTTTTTCATTTCTCCTTTGTCCCTGAAGATTGAATAAGAACTTTCTGAGCTGATGAAGGACTCTGGTTTGTGACAGCACTTGTGATTGTCACAGCTTTACTGCATTTAAGAATTCTTTACACAAGCAAAAAGTTCCAATGGGAAAGAGGGGAATTAAAAAATAACAACATTTCATTTCAGATGTTTACAAACTTAATAACTGCTTTTTAAACTTTATATAAAAATACAGAGATTTTGTCCTTTGGAACATTGCCCATAGCAAGATCACTAGAATCTTTGATTATTATGTGCCCTGGATGAAAGTAATCCAATCAATTCCATTTTAAAATCAAAGCTGGTTATTTTACATTGTACATTCATTCATAATAACCAATGCTATTTTCTGTTTTGGAGCAGTGGAGATATTAAGGTACAATCTTCCTTTTAAGAGATGATTTGCCTTATAATACATAAGCAGCTACAGACCTTCACCTGGTCATATCATTTTCCTTAAAATCTTCCAGTATTTCTCATCACCTGTAGACTAAAAGAGTCTGCTTACTATAATTCATAGGGCCCTTCTCAAGCCCCTAGATTTCTACCTATGCATGGTAGGCCCCAACCGCCAGAAATTTTCATTCTCTCTGAGAATTTAAGGATATTTATTTTTTCTCTCCTTAGGGTGTCTGTCTACTTCTTCAGAAACTTACTTCAATCCAGCTCACAAGTCATATCTTTTGTGAAATAATGTACCTCCTTTTCTGTACAAAGGGAGGTGGCTCTTTTTCTTTGCTACTATTGTACTTTTCACTTAACTATTGTGCTATGTATGACATTGTGTTGTGCTTTAGAACTCTCTGGTGTGTGATTACTTCTTGAAGACAGAAATATCTCTTGCTTATTTTGGACCACTGGTACCTAGCACAGTCTCTAGCACTTTGATGGCAATCAACAAATGTTTGCTGAATTCTGAATGAACTTCTTCAATTACAGAGTGAAGAAGTGGCGAGAAACAGATCTACAACTAACTGCTTCCTAAATTTTGCATTAGATTAAAGTCATCTAGTGAAGTAGGTCTGAAGTTGGACAGATATCTGCTTTTTGAGTAAGTACTGGAGATGATTTTGATAGCAAAGTTTGGGAACTGAGAGAGACTACTGAAGAGTTTCTAACAGGAAAAAAAGTAGGCAAGTAGAGGAATAATATAAAACTGGATATATTTTCCATAAAATAACTGATATAATTAACTTTATGTAAATACACCAAAATAAAATATAAAAGCTTACCATCAAGTTTAAAATGTAATATCTACAGTTTTAATGGTATTTGTAACATGCTGGGGAGCAAGTTGTTACTGTTTGGTCGCTAAACCATGTCCAACTCTTTGCGACCCCATGGACCAGCACACCAGGCTCCTCTATCCTCCACAATCTCCCAGAGTTTTCTCAAATTCATATCCATTGAGTCAGTGATGCTAACTGACCAAGTTATAAACTTAAGATCTCAATTAAATAGCATGATCCATTTTCTTAAAGTCATAAGAGTATCCATAATATCCTTATAGCATCCAAACCTGTCAGGCCAAGGAACCCTAGAATTCCTGCAGTGAGAACCCTAGAACTCTACGTTTTGAAAAAAATCAGATAGAAGGGTTTACTGTATGAGTGTCAGATACTGAAAACTACTGTAGTGCTTATATCATGGACTAAAGTCTTTGCTGCTTGAGAAATAAACCCTGGCACAATTATTGGTGATATTTCAAATTTTGAAATAATTAATTAAACCAGGGTTTCTTTAGTGGTTCAGTGGTAAAGAATCTACCTACCAATGCAGGAGATGTGGGTTCAATCCCTGGGTCCAGAAGATCCATGGAGGAGGAAATGGCAAACCACTGCAGTATTCTTGCCTGGGAAATCCCACAGACAGAGGAGCCTGGCAGAGTACAGTCCATGGGGTCGCAAAGAGTCGAACACAACTTAGCAACTAAACAACAAAAAATTAATTAAACCAAGCTTATTTGCAGAGCTAGGAAAATTGGTGTTTATATATTTTAGTTTATCTAATCCTAAAATTACTCATTTTTAGACTGTGTTCCAAGAGTTTTTAAAGATCCCAGGGAAGGGTGGCAATGAGCTTGTAAATGAGATGTTGAACTGGCTTATCGCCAATCTCCTCTGCCTACAGTTCTATAGGGATGATAACTGATTTCTCAGTCATACACACAGTACGTGATGTCCAGCCCTGTACAGCCACAGTTTATATCAACTCCTTAGCAGGCATCGCCTAATATATTAAATCTGTGATTCTAACTTCATCTCAGAACTTGAGTACCAACTTTCAAATAGGGAAGGAACATGTCTCTGAATCACACCTTCTTTGCTTGGTTCTGATATCCTGTCTTGTCTTAAATCTTGCTATCACATTATGATGGGAACAGTACTATCTGTAACCCCTTTCCCAATACCAATCATTGGCCAGAATTCTTTCACGGTGGGCAGATTACTTGGACCAGAACGCCACTGAATTTTATCTTGTGTCAGTTAGAGTCTCATGTTGCTGTACCCAAGTGAAGCACACAGCTCTATCATTTAGCCACCACTGACATATCCATGACTTTTCTCTCTAAACCATTCAGATAATACACAGATAATTATTCATTTCAAGATATAGCTCTGTAGCTGTATTCATATTCTTACTCCCATAAAGCTGGATCATAACTTCCTCCTCTTTTTATCAAACGAGGATGCAAGGGCCTCAGCAAACATTATTATCATGTCTGCATGAGCTAGGATGGAAATAAGTCCTTAAGTCATAAACTAACCGGGAAAGTAATGCATTGTCTGTTACTGAGAGTCTAAAAGTCCTAACTCTTGCTGGGAAATAAACAGTCACATCATTTAAGCACAAAGTCACTGAAGAATGAAGAGATGCCCCTGTTGATCTCCTGGCACATTTCCTTTGAAAGGTAGTTTTTGCCTGTACATTAAAAAATATTCATTCTCCTCCTCACACAGAAACTCTTACATCATTTACCAAAACAAATATAGCATAGAGAAGAGATTCTCCTCGTAGGGAAAGAAGCATCCGTTCTAAGAAGAGACACACTTAGGAACTGATGGACGATGCAAGGGAAGTTGTTCCGTTTTTGGTTGATTTTGGTTGGTTAGCGTTATTTTGTACTTTTTAATATTATACCTTCCTTGTATGCTTTTTTTTTTTCAAAATTGAACTGGTTGGTTCAAGCTGTCATATTATCAGACTAAGTTGGAAACAAGAGGAGAGAAGAGAAGTGGCAGAAATGGAAGAGAGACAAGAAACAAGGTCATAATAAAAAGTACGTTTTTTTCTTCACAACTTTCTCCAAAAGGTTTAAAATCTGAAAACTGAGAGAACCGTGGACCAAAGGACCCCAAGATACTAAAAATATAATATTTCTTTATTTTATGGATTTAAAAACGTAATGGAAGAAAAGCAGCCCTGAAAAAAGCAGACAACGCAACGTGATTAGCTTCCCTTCCTTGCTCTACTTATATGGTCCTCTGAAGACTAACAGTGCAAAAGACAATCATCTATCCATCTGCTTCACCTCTGAGCTGTAACACTGAAGGATAAGAATGTTCATAAATCGGGTTTCCCTAATGGCTCAGCAGTAACGAATCCACCTGCAATGCAGGAGACCCGGGTTCAATCCCTGCATCAGGAAGATCCCCTGGGAGAAGGATATAGCAAGCTGCTCTAGTGTTCTTGCTTGAGAAATCCGATGGACAGTAGCCGGGTGGACTCACAAAGAGTCAGATTCAGTTGAGCACGTGTTCATGAGTAGATAAATAAACATTATGAAACATTCATTTATACTTGTAAATTTCACTAAAATTTACAATTCCAGTAATATGCTCAAAATAGAAAGAGATCTTCAGCAACTTTGCTTGAGTGGAGACTTAGAATTAAATCCAATGCTGTGGAAAAAACAGTTTTGATACCAAAACGGAATCACTTCTCTATAATAGCTTCTTAAGTATATGTCTAAATGTTTATTTACTGATGAAAATATAAAGAAAATTAATACTTTCAACTCTTGATTAGAAAGCAATGTAAAAATCGCTTCCAGGTGTGATACTAAGAAAAGCTATAAAGGTGTGTGTGTCTAGTAGTAGCAGCAGTACAGTTATAGATATCATGTCCTAAATAGAATCTGGTCAGAAAACACCTGAAAACCAAATATCAATCTCATATTTTGAATCTTATGAGTAAGGGTAATTGCTGACTGATACTTATCAGGGATGCCTGAGAATTTGACTCAGTCAATTCTCCTAGCAATATATTTCACAAGATTTAGAGAAAAATTGGATGCCACATAGAAAGTAAGTGAGAATCCAGCCAAGAAGTACGTATGGAACCTAACACTTGCTTTGTTGTCCACAGCAAGTAATGAATAATCTCTATTGATAAGAAGCAAGTTTTCTGAAGATTGAGCTAATTATGAGCAGCTGCGGTGACTGTGACTAAGGAAGAAGCTAAAGGGATTGCAGCACTGATTACTCTCTAAGCCTAGGTTGTCCAGCATCTTATGATCACACTGCCCCAAGTGTGAAATGACTGGGACATCAAAAGCAGCACATGTTATGGACCTCCCTGGTGGTCCAGTGGCTAAGAGTCTGCACTCCCAATTCAGGAGGTTTGAGTGTGATCCCTGGTCAGGGAACTAGACCTCACATGCTGTAACTAAGAGTTTGCATGCTGCAACTAAAGATCCTACATGCCAAACTAGAAAAAAAAGAAAAACCTGCATGCATCAAAGAAGATCAAAGATCCCATGTGCTTCATCTAAGACCTGGTACAAGGAAATATATGTATAAATATATGTAGTACATGCAAAAAAAAAAAAAAAGTAGTCATGGGGAATCCATAGCCTCTGCCATATTGTTGCTATGTGTGAAGTTTCCTTAAAGCTAAAAAAACAAACAAACAAAAATTGGCACTGGTTAAAAGATACTGTGTCTCATGGGTTTGATGGTGAATCTGAACCATAGACCATTACTGATAGTACAAGAGAGTTTGCAAGGACTATTTACTCTGTCTGTTTTGCAGATAAGAAAAACAAGGCTTAGAGATTGTTATGATGGAGTGGCCAAGCCAGTAATGGAATCTCCTGACAGCAAAGGATGTGCTTTTAAATAATACCAGATGTTTTGTCCATATTGCTCCCTGCTGTCTTAGCAAATCCAGCAATGGGACTCTTAATGGTTGGTGATAATAACTCCATCATATAACTGTACTTTGAGAGTTGATATATAATCCAATTTTATCCTCAGTGGATGAAACTCATCACTGTACAGCGGGAAATCTATGTGATATCAACAGTATCTACCCCAAAGCTCTCTCTGATGTATTTCCTTTTACTGTTCAAACAATCACTGAAGTCCCATAATTTCCCTGAATTTCTCCCCAGGAACACAGGAGAAGATAACAATCTTTTTCTGAGCTTATTTACATATGCATCTATTACTACTTTGCTGATTTCTTCCAAAATGCACCAAACCCTCAGTTTATTACTTTTGTTCCTTATTCAAAGTTGGTATCATATTTTTGCCTGAATACTCTTTATGTGGCTGTTTTCATCCATGTTATCACAGATTACAACTACCTTAATGGAAGGGAATGTGTCTGCCAACACCTTCATCTATGTGCCAAAATATCAGACTTTCTTAGCAGTAATAAATATAGCAAAAGATCATTAATGGACATATGTGGTAGACACAGCTTTTTATATAAATAAATAGGCATCTACCAAACTCAACTTAGATTTCCATTTTTATAGAACACTCAAACAAAAAGCTGAAATTTATGAACCTGCATTGATGACAGAAGGTATATGAAAGAGAAATTCCCTCTGAGTTGCAATTTCATAGTAGCCTTAGGTGAGGAAAACTTTATTCTCTTTTGCTATAACTTTTAAAGAAGACATAAATTTTACTATAAAACCTGCACAAACTTAATCACAAGAAGAAAGGAGTTAATCTTCTAACCTAACCTTAAAGTAAAAATAACTGAATGACCTGATTCCAATTTTTATAAAGTAGTGCAGAAAAATCACTGCTTTTCATTTTTGTGGGCCCAATTTATAATTGGTCTTTTCCTTTCACTTTTAGATCCTTCTACACCCCAAATTCCAGAAGCATAATTATACCTTTAACACCTCAATGAATCACATTTGGGTTTTGTAGACTATGTAAGCACATAGTCAACGATGACAGGATACTTCCTGAATATACCTAAAAATACAAAAAATCCTTGAAGGATATATATTATGGGTGATAAAACCTTTCTCCTATTAAAAAGTAAAAATTACTATTTTTATTCTAAAAGTATAGGACTGTATAGAATTGTACCAACTAGCTTATCTAATAATTCCATTAGTTTACTTAAAATTCTCTTCTTTCCCTAGTTTATTGCACCGCTGTTCTTTTTAATACATCCTACTGAAGGTATATGATATATATGATACATGCTTCCCTAGTGGCTCAGATGGTGAAGAATCTGCCTGCAATGCAGGAGGCCCAGGTTCAATCCCTGGGTTGGGAAGATCTCTTAGAGAAGGGAATAGCTACCCTCTCCAGTATAGGAGCCTGGTGGGCTACAGTCCATGGGTCAAAAACAGTCAGAGAAGACTGAGCGACTAACACTTTCAATTTTACTTTTCCATACATATTAAAATTTTATATACATATTGTAGTATATATACATATTGGAGTATATATACATATTGGAGTATATATACATATTGTTGTATACATACATATGTGCTGTGCTGTGCTTAATCGCTCAGTCATGTCCGACTCTTTGCAACCCCATGGACTGTAGCCTGCAGGCTCCCTCTGTCCATGGGGATTCTCCAGGAAGAATACTGGAGTGGGTTGCCATGCCCTCCTCCAGGGGATTTTCCCAACCCAGGGATCGAATGAAGGTCTCCCTCATTGCAGGCAAATTCTTTACCATCTAAGCCATCAGGGAAGCCCAAGAATACAGGAGTGGGTAACCCATCCCTCTCCAGAGAATCGTTCTGACCCAGGAATCAAACCAAGGTCTTCTGCATTGCAGGGGAATTCTTTACCAGCTGAGCTTCCAGGGAAGCCCATCTATACATATAAGAATATATAACTTTTTAAAAAATCTATGGAAGTGCCCTAGTTTGTTAGGACTGCTACAACAAAAACAGCACAAATCAAGTCATTTAAAAAAAAATTATTACTCATAGTTCTAGAGTCTGTAAAGTCCAAAATCACCATGCTGGAAGATCTGGCATCTAGTGACAGCCTGCTTCCTAATTCATGGGCAGATATATTTTTGTTATGTCTTCACATGGCAGAGTGGGCAGGGAACTCTCTGGGGGCACTAATCCCATTCTTGAGAGCTCAACACTCAAAATTTAATCACCTCCCAAAAGTCCCTCTTCCAATTACCATCACATTAAGGATTAGGTTTCAACATATGAATCTGGAAGGAACACAAACATTCAGCCTGTAGCAGTAAATTATTGACAGTATAATCATTTTTAAAGTGCTACAACTTTTAATATATTGTTAATATGATCTTGCAAATCTTACAAGGCATCTATTTAAATTCTGCTTTCACAGAGGATTAAAGAGTAACTTGGGGAAGATAAATTAGTGACTACCAGAGCGTAGATCTGAAGCAAGTCTATGTGAGTTTAGAGCTTGTTACATTTTTTATGATGCTTAATCTTTAATTTGTGATTATAAGATACACATTCATTGTTAAAAATTAATGTCAATAAAACAATCACACAGAGATGACAACTGTTTATACTTATATAATACCTGTTTATAGTCAATGAATACGAACTCTTATAGTTACATTTATACACACACACACATATAGAACATAATATAAAATAATGGTATCTAATATTGACATCTTTCTCTATTTCTTTTATTTGTTTTACCTTTTGGCTTCACTGTATGGCATGTGGGATCTTCGTTTCCTGATCAGAAATCAAATCCAAGTTCCCCTTGGCACTGGCAGTGCATAGTCTTAACCATCGGAGAAGGCGATGGCACCCCACTCCAGTACTCTTGCCTGGAAAATCCCATGGACAGAGAAGCCTGGTGGGCTGCAGTCCATGGGCTCGTGAAGAGTCGGACACGACTGAGATACTTCACTTTCACTTTTCACTTTCATGCATTGGAGAAGGAAATGGCAACCCACTCCAGTGTTCTTGCCTGGAGAATTCCAGGGATAGGGGAGCCTGGTGGGCTGCCGTCTATTGGGTCGCACAGATTCAGATACTACTGAAGCGACTTAGCAGCAGCAGCAGTCTTAACCATGGGGTGTTCCCCGGGGCTGGTGGGCAAAGAATCCCCCTGCAATGCAAGACAATTAGGTTCAATCCCTGGTGGGGAAGATCCCCCGGAGGAGGGCATGACAACCCATTCATATTCTTCCCTGGGAAATCCCATGGACCGAGGAGCCTGGTGGGCTATAGTTCATGAGGTCATACCTCATGAGGTATCATGAGGATACCACTTAGCAACTGAACCACCACCATCATCAGTCTTAACCACTGGACCACCATGAAAGTTCCATCTTTTTTTATATCTATATATTCATAGGCAGATGTGTTAGAGTCACATATTTAAAAGATTTCTGCATAGCCAATATTACATTCCACTTTTCAATTTATAAATGAGTGAGCTTTTTCATATATTGTTAAATATTCTCTCACATTACATTTAATGGTTATGTAATACTCTCTTATGATAACCTACCATGGAATAATGCTACTAACTTACAACTTGTGTTGTCAAGTGTTTAGATTGTACAACAACATGAAATTGGCTATATAAGTTGGTTTTGATATTGGTTGTATTCATGGCTTTCCTTTTACTACCACCAGCCTTGCCCTAATTCATTCCTCAATTCTGAGCAATTTGAATTTCATTCTCTACCCTCAACTGAAACTGCTCTTGCCAAAGCAACTTATAACCCTTCCTGTTCCTAATCTAATGACTATGTGTCATTGTTCTTAACTGACTCATCTGCAGGGGGTGACTCATCTCTCTAGTGACCTTCCTTCTTTTTCCTCTTGTGTCATATGAAGACATATTCACTTGTTTTCACCCAGTGATTTCTCCGCCATGTCTTTTAAGTCTTAGCTTAAAAGCCAACCCACCCATCCTCAAAACAAGCCCTCTCAAAACATTCTCTCTAAACAAATTTTCCATTGCTTTACATCGAGAACACTGTTCATTTAGAGACTTAACACAGGTCGTTTTAAAATGACAAAAACAAAAAGCCTGTTTGTTTATTCAACAGATGGAAAGTGCAAGAAAGTGCAAGAAAACTTTGTATTTTATTATCTATGTAAACCTATAGGGGGCTTCCTACCTAGGTGGTTCAGTGGTAAAGAATCTACCTGCCAATGCAGGAGATGGAAGAGACTCAAGTTCAATTCCTGGGTTGGGAAGATCCCCTGGAATAGGAAATGGCAACCCACTCCAGTATGCTTTTTTGGAAAATCCCATGGACAGAGGAGCCTGGTGGGCTGCCGTCCATGGGGTCTCAAAGAGTCAGACAGGACTGAGTGACTAAGCACGTACACAAAACCTATAATGCATCACAATGCTTAGCCCTGTATACTGTGCTGAACACTGAATGAAGCTTTCTTTCCCCTCCCTCCTTTTTCACCAAGAAGAAGGACTTTCTTTGAAACTTAATCACTGAAGGGCATGCAAGTACTAGCTGACTGGAAGTAGTGCTGTAAGCTTTGTATAATTCATGAAAAGATTTTTTGAGGTGGTAGCATCAGAAAGAAAAGAACCTATCTCATATAGGAAGAGAAATTATCCCTCCTTTCATTCATGAAGTCCTTGCTGATGAAACCTATTAAAACTCTTTGTCACTGTGTGTGATCATAAGCTATTTAGACAGCCTATTCCAAGACACAATTTGATCAGTAATTATATACATCTCACCTAGATTAATAGTTTGAATCTCTTCATTAAAAAATAAAAATGATGCTTAGGAAATGTCATAAATCCATACACATTCTTTGTTTTCACCTTTAAAAGTAGATGATTCTATGTTCTTGAAAATTCAATTATATATCTCAAAAAGGACAATTGCTATTATAACACTTTCAATCTTGAAGATTAATTACCTGCCTCTAGCTTTGCTCCTTCAGGTGAGTTTCTGATAATAGGCATTTACTGGAGAGTCCACTGCCAGCATTTTTACACCTTGATATTAATTATACATAAATTTTTGCATACTTCTTTTCAAGCTACTGTGTTACAAGGTATTAAATGAGTGTGTCTATGAATCTCTGCATATTTGAGTATGCTTTATAAGTTCAAGTTTCAGTCTTGTCTCCTGGAAAGAAAACATGCCTTGTTTTATTCTTAATCATAGAGGAATTGATTAAAGCTAATTTCTTGATATTAAAAAAATTTAACTACATTTTTCAATGTTGAATAGCTTCCCTGAAAAAAAAAAAAAAAAGACAAAAGCTCTGTGCAACTCATTATTCATCCAGTTCCTCTCCAGATTTCTATATTCTCCAGTCCACATCATCAGTAGTATAGACTACACTCCAAACACAAACCAACCTCTTAATCAAGCTCATCACCAGGCAGCACTGCACAAGCTAGAGGCAGTCCCAGAACATACTTACTTGATCAAGAGTCTTTCTTTTTATTGGTAATGGCATTATCACATCCCTTTCAAAGGTAGTATACTCCTAAAATCACTAAAATTTCTGGGGTATTTGTATTAAAGCACCTTTGAATACTCTTAATCTTATAGCTAAGAAAATTCTGAAAGAGATGGGAATACCAGACCACCTGAACTGCCTCTTGAGAAATCTGTATGCAGGTCAGGAAGCAACAGTTAGAACTGGACATGGAACAACAGACTGGTTCCAAAGAGGAAAAAGAGTACGTCAAGGCTGTATATTGTCACCCTGCTTATTTAACTTCTACGCAGAGTACATCATGAGAAACGCTGGATGGAAGAAACACAAGCTGGAATCAAGATTGCCGGGAGAAATATCAATAACCTCAGATATGCAGATGACACCACCCTTATGGCAGAAAGTGAAGAGGAACTCAAAAGCCTCTTGATGAAAGTGANCAGGCGGTCGCAAAGAGTCGGATACGACTGAGCGACTGAACTGACTGAATCTTATAGCATTGCCATTAATGGATTTCTTTAAGAATGCAAGTGAATCATAGCTGCAATCAGTTTCTTCCTTATTTTTTATTGGAATAAGAAATCATTTACATGGTTGAAATACATTTAGTTAGCAACAATATGACTTGCTAATCAGTAAATAATGCAAATAGTTAATTTACAATTGCAACTCAATGAAAAGAATGGTTATGTCTGGAGAAACATCCAACATATATTCAGCATTAAAAATGATGTTCTCAGAGCAGGAGGTTTTTATGGTGATTACTAAAGAAATGCAAGTTACAATATTTGCTAAGATTTTGACAATTTATATAGAGAGTCAAACTAAAAACACATGAAGTAAAATAAGCATTTTTTATAATTAAAATCTGATTTCTCAAGTAATGACAAACGATGCTTCCAGAGAAGATTTATGGGGGATTTTCATTCATTCAACAAATAAATATTGAGCCCCACCAATGAGACAACTGTTCTGGGTGCCAGCAATAATAAGATGAACTACACACATTAAGACTTTGTTCTTGTAGAATTTATATTCAACTGTAGAGGAGGTGGAGGCTAACCAGCAAAACCAGTATAGACCAGAAGAAAATACCATAAATTATTGATTCCAAAAGACAATAGAAACCAGCTTATACTCAACGATGACTGGTAAAATTCTAGATTATAGCCTTTCTGGAAAAGTTACATTGGCTTTGAGTTGGCACTGACAAGGAGAAGGTAAGGAGAGAGAGGGAATAATTATTTCAAAGGCACACATCTAGGAAAATTCAGAATATGACTGGAGAACAAGGGCAAAGGGGGAAATCACAGGAAATGATTTAATAGGGGCCAACTCAAGTTTGTCTATAAATCTTGATGAGGACTTTGGCCTTTACTTCTAGTGTGTTAGAAAATTACAGAAACTTTTGGACTCTGGGGGAGAGGGAGAGGGTGGGATGAGATGGGAGAATGGCATTGAAACATGTATACTATCATGTAAGAAACGAATCACCAGTCTATGTCCGATGCAGGATGCAGGATGCAGGATGCTTGGGGCTGGTGCATGGGGAGGACCCAGAGAGATGTTATGGGGAGGTGGGAGGGGATTCATGTTTGGGAACACATGTACACTCGTGGTGAATTCATGGCAATATTTGGCAAAACCAATACAGTATTGTAAAGTAAACTAAAGTTAAAATAAAAATTAAAAAAAAAAAGAACATTGCCTAAAGTGAAAAGTGAAAAAAAAAAGAAAAGAAAATTACAGAACGTTATAAGCAGGAGGAAAATAGGATACAGTTACAGCCGATGATTCCAGTTGTATTTTTAAAAGATCACTCTCTGAAACATAAGGTGTGTGTGTGTATGTGTGTGTGTGTCATTCAGCTGTGTCTGACTCTGGGACCCCATGGACTGTAGCCTGCCAGGCTCTACTGTCCATGGAACTCTCCAGGCAAGAATACTGGAGTGGGTAGTTATTTTCTTCTCCAGGGGATCTTCCCAACCCAGAGATTGAAACCAGGTCTCCTGCATTGCAGGCAGATTTTTTATGATCTGAGCCACTAGGAAAGCCCCTGAAGCATAACAGATTGTTCCATTTTAACAGAATTACTTATTAGATTCTCACTTTTGATTGAAAGCTTCATGAATGTATGTACAGAGGATACAGTATAAGATGGCCTCCTGAGGCATATCCTTCTATAATCCCATTCTTTTGGATGCAAGCAGAATTTGTGGCTTCTTCCCAACTAATAAAAACCAACAGATAAGTGGCAAAGATGATAGATATTATTCTCATGATTCAGTTCAGTTCAGTTACTCAGTCGGGTCCTACTCTTTGCGACCCCATGGACTGCAGCACGCCAGGCTTCCCTGTCCATCACCAATTCCCGGAGCTTGCTCAAACTCGTGTCCATAGAGTCGGTGATGCCATCCAACCATCTCATCCTCTGTCATCCCCATCGGGGTCTTTTCCAAGGAGTCAGTTCTCTGCATCAGGTGGCCAAAGTATTGGAGTGTCAGCTTCAGCATCAGTCCTTCTAATAAATATTCAGGACTGATTTCCTTTACCATTGACTGGTTGGATCTCCTTGCAGTCCAAGGGACTCTCAAGGGTCTTCTCCAACACTATATTTCAAAAACATCAATTCTTTGGCACTCAGCTTTCTTAATAGTCCAACTCTCATATCCATATATGACTACTGGAAAAATCATAGCTTTGGCTAGACAAACCTTTGTTGGCAAAGTAATGTCTCTGCTTTTTAATATGCTATCTAGGTTGGTCATAACTTTCCTGTCAAGGAGTAAGTGTGTTTTAATTTCATGGCTGCAGTCACCATCCATCTGCAGTGATTTTGGAGCCCCCCAAAATAAAGTCTGTCTTTGTTTCCACTGTTTCCCCATCTATTTGCCATGAAGTAGGCAAATAGATGGGACCGGATGCCATGATCTTAGTTTTCTGAATATTGAGCTTTAAGCCAACTTTTTCACTCTCCTCTTTCACTTTCATCAAGAGGCTCTTTAGTTCTTCTTCACTTTCTGCCATAAGGGTGGTGTCATATGCATATCTGAGATTATTGATATTTCTCCTGGCAATCTTGATTCCAGCTTGTGCTTCATCCAGCTGGGCGTTTTGCATGATATATTCTACATATAAGTTAAATAAGCAGGGTGACAATATACAGCCTTGACGTACTCCTTTCCTGATTTGGAACCAGTCTATTGTTGCATGTCCAATTCTAACTGTTGCTTCTTGACCTGCATACAGATTTCTCAGGAGGTAGGTAAGGTGGTCTGGTATTTCCACCTCTTTAAGAATTGTCCACAGTTTGTTGTGATCCACAGAGTCAAAGGCTCTCATGATTACCTTAAATTATATACAATTGGATTACATTAGTCCACAGATGGGAGAGAGGCTCTCTTGCTGGACTTCAATATGCAAACTGTCATGTACCCAGCACAGTGCAGGAAACTACATGCAGCCACTGGGATTTTAGAACAACTTTTAGCCTATAGCCAGTAAGAACCTGATGTCCTCAGTAGAGGCATAGTGGTAAAGAACTGGCCTGCTAATGCAGAAGATATAAGAGACATGGGTTTGATATCTGGGTGTGGGAGATCCCCTGGAGGAGGGCATGGCAACCCACTCCAGTATTCTTGCCTGGAGAATCCCATGGACAGAGGAGCCTGGAAGGNACTGGCCTGCTAATGCAGAAGATATAAGAGACATGGGTTTGATATCTGGGTGTGGGAGATCCCCTGGAGGAGGGCATGGCAACCCACTCCAGTATTCTTGCCTGGAGAATCCCATGGACAGAGGAGCCTGGAAGGCTACAGTCCATGGCGTCACAAAGAGTTGGACACGACTAAAGCAACTTAGCAGCCATGCAAACCCTCCTTGCCCAAGGAAATGGATCCTGCCTACAACCTGAAATACCCTCTAAGTGGATTCCTCCCTGGTGGAGTCTCTAGAGGAAACACTGATTTCACATATACAAATTAACATTTTAGAAAGATCCTGAGGACAAGATGAGAGGAAAAAGATTCTTTCCTCTGCTGCAATAAGGTATTTGAAAACATCATTTTCTGTTACACTGGACGTTTCAGTTTGCATGTGGTTATTAAGTCTCTAAATTTTTCTTTTCCATCCAGATACACTGCCCAATCCATTTTCACTTTGCCACCAGAGGAGCCTTTAAAAAAATCTTTCCACTGTTTTTTCTTCAATGGCTCTTTTCTAGTGGAACAATAAAGTCTAACTCTTTACCTTAGCATACAAATCCCTGCACAGTATGCCCCTACCCAACATTCTAGCATCATCCCTCATAATTCTCTTACACTCCTAGCCATACTTAATTATATTTAATATTGAACATGTGAAATATTCCCTCACACCTCCATACCTTTGCAGGATCTGATCTATCTGGAATATCCTGACCCCACCTACAACGCTTGTCTCTGTTCACACTGGTCCACACACCCTTCCCAAATGAATTCAGTCCAACTCGCTCACCTAGCTTCCACTGAAGTATTTTCTTTCTTACAAAGCTCCTTTGAATTCCCTAGTCTGAGGAAAACATTCTCAGCTTCATACACCCTGAATATCATTTTACTAATTGAACACACATTTGCCTTGCCTTATTCTTCTAGATAATAAGGTCCTTGAGGGTAGGAACTATCGATTTCTTTTCTGAGTAAAAATGAAGATTAAAAAATTTAGTAATTTCATGAGTCCTACACATGCGTGGGCATCAGTTTCATGCAGACACTCCATCTGAGTTTCAGTACATTTTACTTTGCCACAAATTTCAGTCTATTCTTATTGACCAAAATCCACACACAAATTCTGACACAAAATCCATGCACAAATTCTGACACTCTTGTCAATGGAAGAAGTAAATGTTAGAGCAAACCTCTCTTCACATCTATTTGTTTAATATTTGTCCTTCTCTCTTCTTCATTAAAAGGTAGGCAACCACACTATGGGTGGGTAAGGGGAAATAAAGATATCAAAATTGATGAAGTTTAAGTAATTTTTAACAAAGCTAAAAATAGATTTGACCAAGGATTAATTGGAACATACCAGGCATTATAATTTATCATAAATTAATGATGTGCATTTTAATGTTTTTATCCTATCATCCTGCATTTCACAAAAGCAGTTGTAGTTATGTTTACAAAAGCCATTATGATATATTAGTTCCTTATTATTACTTTTATATTAATAGAATATTATTAAGAATAATAGAATATATTATATAAGAAGAATACATTATATAAGAA
>SJYR01002989.1:236948-247030 GCA_006410655.1 Kobus ellipsiprymnus | reverse complement strand
TCGGGATTGGGAACACGTGTACACCCGAGGCGGATTCATGTTGATGTGTGGCAAAACCAATACAGTATTGTAAAGTTAAAAATAATAATAATAATAATGATAATAAATTTTAAAAATAAATAAATAAAATTATAAAATCTTAAAACCTCTTCCATTACTCATTCTTATTATTTTCCTCTTAATCATGTATCTGTTCTTCCTGTTGTCTTATCTTTTAATTCATGTGTTTTCACTGTTCTTTTCCCCTCCCCTCTGCCTCTTCCCTTTTCTCTCTCTCACACACACACACTCAGCCTCTGACACCTCTTAGTCCACCCATAAACATCTCTGCCATCAGCCTTCTCTTTTCATGGTTTGGGTGTTCAATAACTTTTTAAGTGGCAAAACATAATAACCACTAACTGATTTCCTTCTCTAACTTACTTGCTGTTAGCCTTTGGGAATTTCAGATTCCTTCAAAAATCTGATGGTAGCTTTAGATCCTCTTGTCAGAAAAATCCCATACATGTGAAATTCACCACACAGTTTCTGATAATTACCAGAGTTATAAGAGCCAGAACACAGGTACTAATTTGAAAATTTTCTTGTTTCCCACACTTACAATCCATCTTTATCCCATGCCACTTTAATCCTCTTATTGGATTAGTGAATCATATTAATTTCCTCAAAAAACTTTTTCAGCCCTGCTATTTGCTGAATTCAATTTGAATCTTTATTCTGGACTCAAAATTCTCCAAGCCATGGCTTTAATTCCCATGATAGTCACCATTACTTCACTCTGTGGTGCCCACAGTCTAGCCTGAATTGACATTCACATTACTTGCTCCCATGCAGTTCTTTCTTTGCTCAATTTTTCCCTACCTAAATGCTCTCTAATCCAGTTAAAATATACCAGTGCCTAGGTACCAAACCAAGAGATTCTTTATTAGTTGATTTGGGGTACAGCAGGGGCATCAGGGGCTTAAAAACTTTCCACCTGTCTCAATGTACAGCAAAGTTGGAAAACTAATGATGTAGATAATCTGTCTAATACTCTAATCCCTCTGTTCTTTCTCCATTTTAATCATCTTTACTTTTAGCCCCAACTCAGAAGATAACATAGGAGAATAATTTTGTAACCAAATGAAAGGTAGTTTTAAAATAGGACACAAAAAGCAACAGCTATAAATGAAACTATGTGTTCAATTTAGACTTGATTTAAATGAAGAACTAATGTTCATCAAAAGACAAAATTGGAAGAAGATATTTTAAACATATATACTTGGCAAAGTACTCATCTATGATGTAATATAATTCCTGCCAATTAGCAAGAAAGTGAAAGAATTTTTTTCTTAATGTGCAAAGGACTTGAACAAGCATTTCATTAATGATACTATACTTACCTAAGTGACCAATGGTAAAATCAAGGGATAGGCAATATCACGACTTATAAGGGCATGCAAATATGCACAAAAATAAGACACTACTACACATTGAGAAGATTGATAGTGTGACCACAAAAAGTGGTGGCTAGCAAATTCAGAACTAACAATCTCTTACACTGCTCATACTTACACAAAAATACTTTGGAAAACTACTTCAGTTTCTAAAANTTGATAGTGTGACCACAAAAAGTGGTGGCTAGCAAATTCAGAACTAACAATCTCTTACACTGCTCATACTTACACAAAAATACTTTGGAAAACTACTTCAGTTTCTAAAAAAGCTGAGCATAACTGAATGTATACATTCTTATGAGCTGTTGGCAATTTTACCCTTAGGTGCCATTCCCAAAATGATGCTCACACACACACACACACACACACACACACACACACCTAGTAAATATAGCATTATTCAAAATAGGCAAAATGGTAAAAAATATCCTTCCACTGTATAGTAATTACACAGTCACATTTCCATGCAACAGAATACTATACAGCAATTTAAGTAACAAATTACTGCTATATGCAGCAACATGGAAAGAGTTCTCAGATACAATGTCAG
Source organism: Kobus ellipsiprymnus (assembly GCA_006410655.1). Classification (NCBI taxonomy): domain Eukaryota; kingdom Metazoa; phylum Chordata; class Mammalia; order Artiodactyla; family Bovidae; genus Kobus; species Kobus ellipsiprymnus. The sequence goes on along the minus strand of SJYR01002989.1, from coordinate 245,044 downwards.
AGTGAAATAAGCCAGAGAAAAGTGTGCACTCTGTGTGGTTTTATTTACATAAAATGGCCAAACCATGGTAGTAGAAGCTAGCATACCAGTGACTTTTTAATAGACAGAGTTAATGGCTGATAGGAAGGTGAAAAAGTCCTCTTGGCTGATGGACAGTGTTCTGTATTTGGGTTTGGGTGATGGTTACCATAAGCATGGGTTTCCCAGGTGGCTCAGTGGTAAAGAATCTGCCTGCCAATACAGAAGATGTAAGAGACACAGGTTTGATCCTTGGGTCAGGAAGTTCCTCTGGAAGAGGGAATGGCAATCTGCTCCAGTAGTCTTGCCTGGAGAATTCCATGGACAGAGGAGCCTGGTGGATGACAGTCGTAGAGTTGGACATGCCTGAACACACACGCACATGTTGTACCATAAGTGTATTCATCTTGTAAAAAAGTCACTGAACTGTACAGTTACCTAGAACTATAACTAGTATCTATAACTGTATGTTATCTAATATAGTTTAATATAACGTTTTCCAAGAGGAAAGAAGACATGTATAGGCATAAAGTGAAAGTGTTAGTTGCTCAGTCGTGTCTGACTCTTTGTGACCCCATGGACTGGTAGCCTGCCAGGCTCCTCTGTACATGGGATTCTCCAGGCAAGAGTACCAGAATGGGTTACCATTTCCTTCTCCAGGAGATCTCCCCAACCCAGGGAGTGAACCTGGGTCTCCCGCATTGCAGGCAAACTTTTTACCATGTGGTCCACCAGGGAAGCCCCATGTATAGGCATACCAAGTTTTATTCTGTTTCACTTTGTAGATATTATATTTTTCATAATTGAGCAAGTCCATTGGCACCATTCTTCCAAAAGTATTTTTCAGCTTCATGTCTCTGTGTCACATTTTGGTAATTCTCACAATATTTCAAATGTTTTCATCTCCTCACACCTCCCTATTCCCTGAGACACAACAATATTGAAATTAGGCCAATTAACAACCAGAATGACTTCAAAATGTTCAAGTGAATGAAAGAGTTATACACCTCTCACTTTACATCAAAAACTAGAAATGAGTAAGTTTAGTGAAGAAGGCATGCTGAAAACCAAAATAGGTCAAGAGCTAAGCCTCTGGCACCAGTTAGCCAAGCTGTGAGTGTAAACTTGTCGAAGGAATTTGAAAATGCTACTCCAATGAACACACAAATGATAAGAAAGCAAAACAACCTTATTGCTTTGATATGGAGAAAGTTTTAGTGGTCTGGGTATAAGATCAAACTAAGCACAATGTTCCCTTAAGCCAAAGCCTAATCCAGAGCAAGGCCATAACTCTCTTAATTTTATGAAGGCTGAGAGAGGTGAAGAAGCTGCAAAAGGAAATTTTGAACTGAGGTTGATTCATGATGTTGAAGCAAAGAAGCCATCTCCGTGAAAAAAAAGGTGCAAAGTGAATCTGCCCCTGTTGATGTAGAATCTGCAACAAGTTATCCAGAAGATCCAGCTAAAATAATTCATGAAGGTGGTTATACTAAACAACGGATTTTCAGTGTAGATGGGACAGTTTATTCGACAGGTAGAACAGCCTATCTTGGAAGGCGATGCCACCTAGGACTTTCGTAGCTAGATAGTCACAGTTAGTGCCTGGCATCTGGTTTCAAAAAATAAGCTGACTCTCTTATTAAGGGTTAATGCAGCAGGTGACTTTCAGTTGAAGTCAGTGCTCATTTACCATTCCAAAAATCCTAAGGCCCCTAAGAATTATGCTAAATCTACTCTGCCTGTGCTCTATAAATGAAACAATAAAGCCTGCAAGACAGCACATCTACTTTGAACATAATTTATTGAATATTTTAAGTCCACTGTTGAGATCTATACTCAGAAAAAAAGACTTCTTTCAGAACATTACTGCTCATTGGCAATGCACCTAATCACCAAGAGCTCTGATGGAGATGTACAGTGAGATTAATGTTGTTTCATGCCTGCTAACACAACATCCATTCTGTAACTCATGGACCAACGAGTAATTTCAAATGTCAAGTCTTATTCTTTAATAAATACATTTCTTAAGGCTATCGCTGCCATAGATACTAACTCCTCTGATGGATCTGGGCAAAGTAAATTGAAAACCTTCTTGAAAGGATTTACTATTTTAGATGACATTAAGGAAATTCATGAAAGAGGTCAAAATATCAACATTAACAGGAGCTTGGAAGAAGTTGATCCAACCCTCATGGGTGACTTTGAGGGGTTCAAGATTTCTAATGGAGGGGGTAACTGCAGATGTGGTGGAATTAACAAGAGAACTTGACTTAGAAATGGAACCTGAAGATGTAAGTAATTGCTACAATCTCATGATAAAACTTCCACAGACAAAGAGTTATTTCTTATGAATGAACAAAGAAAATGGTTTCTTAAGATGGAAACTACTCCTGGTGAAGATGTTGTGAAGACTGACAAAATGACAGCAAATAATTAAAATATTACATAAACTTAGTTGATAAAACAGTGGCAGGATTTGAAAGACTGACTCTGACTGTGAAATAAGGTCTGTGGATAAAATACATCAAACAGTCGCATGTTAGAGAGAAACCATTCATGAAAGGAAGAGTCAATCGATGTGGCAAACTCCATAGCTGTATTATTTTTAAAAATTACCATAGCCTCCCCAGTCTTCAGCAACCACCACCATGATCAGTCAGCAGCCATCAGCACTGAGGTCAGACCCTTCAGTAGCAAAAAGATTACAAATCACTGAAAGCTCAGATGATGGTAGCATTTTCTAAATTAGTAAGCAATTTTTAAATTAAGGTATGTACATTGCTTTTTATTAGACATAATGCTATCATACACTTAGTAGACTACAGTATCATACAGACATAGCTTTAAATGCACTATAAAACCTAAACCTTTGTGAGATTTGCTTTATCTGCCCTACTGCAGTCATCTGGAACAGAACCACAAGCTCTCCAAGGTATGCCTATATGTATTTACATATCACATGAGTAGAGCCTTAAGATATTGCCTGTAGAAGGGCAAACTTTATGTAAAAAAAATGAAACACATTTGGAAAATTGTGGGTTGTACGTTAGTGGTGAACAGCAATGTATTTTTTCTGGATATTCAACAGTGATACAGTTGTCCCTCGGTATCTGCAGAGGATTGGCTTCAGGAACCCCCACATACGTTAAACTCTGGAAGCTCAAGTCACTGAGTCAGCTCTCCACAACTGCCTTTCTGCATTCACAGATTCAACCAGCCTCCAGACTGTGTACTACTGCACGTATATACTGAGAAAGATTCTGGGTATTTGTGGACTTGTACAGTTCAGACCCATGTTGTTCAAGGGTTGGCTGCATTGTCATGTCATAAAAGACCCATATTTGGCAATAATGACACCCATGCCACACTGATTCTGTGATACCGAATAAGGAGATCCAGGGATATGAGTGCTCAGACAAGAGAGGAAGCAGGAAGGTGGAAAACCTTTCTACAGAGTTGGGATACATAATGGGTAGTACCAGTTCTCCCATGTCATAGGTAATAATAGCCTGCAGTAACTGCCTTATTCTCATATGCAAGATTTCACTATGCTGCTGCTGCTACTAAGTCGCTTCAGTCATGTCTGACCCTGTGCGACCCCATAGACAGCAGCCCACCAGGCTCCTCTGTCCCTGGGATTCTCCAGGCAAGAATACTGGAGTGGGTGGCCATTTCCTTCTCCAGATTTCACTATGAGGGACATATGAACTTTCTAACATCTAGGAAATTTTTTTTTTCCTTGAACCTGGACCCAAACCCTTCAAATAGTTTTACAGTTCTTTCCCTTTCTGAAAAATATGAATGTATCACTACTAACAGGAAAACAAATTTGTCTCTCCTAATCATACAATTTCCTCAATGTTTTTCAAATACAGGCAATGCAAGATTAATTTAGGCCACCAAGTTTATAATTTTCATTAAAATAAAGTTAAATATTGATTGGATATCAAATGTTATGGTTATTGCAAACTAAAATTACTAATTCCATATAGTAAGTTAACGACTTAGAAAACTGATTATTGCCTATTAAAAACTTTATTGTGACATATTTAAAGATTATATTTTCAATCACTAAGAAGCTACTCTCTTTTGTAGACAATCTATACTAAGCACAATGCATATTAGAGATCCTATTATTGATGTACTTTCATAAAATAGTGGTGAGTTCCTTATATCTTAGCAACAGAGGTATGAAATCTATTTTTACTCGTTACACTATTTTTTTTCTTTTATTTTCCTGGGATAATTTATCATCATGTAATCATGGAAATGGAAACCCACTCCAGCATTCTTGCCTAGAGAATCCTGTGAACGGTGGAGCTTGGTGGACTGCTGTCCATAGGGTTGCACAGAGTCGGGCACAACTGAAGCGACTTAGCAGCAGCAGCAGCAGCACCTCATATGTTAAAGTGCATACAATTTCAAAAGCCTCAGGCTTATATATACCATTCAGATTTTTTGCACCAAAAACTATATCAATTGTGAACCATGATAATTTTTATAACTGAAAGTATAAATTTTCAAAGTTAATAATTATTAAAATATTTACTTAAATATATATATTTTTATATATTAGAGGGCTTCCCTTGTGGCTCAGCTGATAAAGAATCCACCTGCAATGCAGGAGACCCCGGCTTGATTCCTGGATTGGGAAGATCTGCTGGAGAAGGGATAGGCTATCCGCTCCAGTATTCTTGGGCTTCCCTAGTGACTCAGCTGGTAAAGAATCCACCTGCAATGCAGGAGACCTGGGTTAGATCCCAGCGTTGGGAAGATCCCCTGGAGAAGGGAAAGGCTACCCACGCCAGTAGTCTGACCTGGAGAATTCTACGGACTGTAGAGTCCGTGGGATGGCAAAGAGTCAGACACGACTGAGCGATATATCTTAGAAAGCATTTTGAATGGCTATAAAGTATATTCAATTGACTAACATTATATTTAATGGTAAAAAGCACATATTTTGAGGACTTTAAGTTGAGATTAAATTTTTTTAAATAAAAAGGTTGCTGTTGTTCAGTTGCTAAGTTGTGTCCAACTCTTTGTGACCCCATAGACTGCAGGACTCCAGGCTTCCCTGTCCTTTACTATCTCCTGGAGTTCGCTCAAATCCATGTCCACTGAGTCAGTGATGCTATCTAACCATCTCTTAAAATCAATTTGTGTGGGCCCATACCCTTAAAGACATTTCACCAGAAAAGGTATACAGATGGCAAATAAGCTATATAAAAAGATGTTTGACATCGTATGCCATTAAAAATTCAAATTAAAATAACAATGAGATACAACTGCACACTATTAGAATGGCTAAAATTCAAAACACTGACAACGCCAAAGAGAACATGGAGCAACAGGAACTCTCATACATTGCTGCCAGAAGTGCAAAATGCTACAGCCGCTTTGGAAAAGATTTCCACAGTTTCTTACAAAACTAAACACACCCATACCATATGATCTAGCAATCAAGCTCCTTGATATTTACCCAAAGGAGCTGGAAGCATGTCCACACAAAAACTTCCAAACAAATGTTTATAATTGTTTATAATAAAGCTATACCCAGACAGCTTTATTCCTTATTGCCAAAATTTGAAAGCAACCAAGATGTCCAATAGTAGGTGGAAAGATAAATAAAGTGTGGGACATCCAGACAAGGGAACATTATTCAATACTAAAACAAATGATCTATCACAAAAGACATGGAGGAAACTTAAATGTAAGAAATGAGCCAATTTGAAATGGCCACATTGTATGATTTCAACAGTGACGTTCTGAAAAAGGCAAAGAAATAGAGACAGGAGAAACAGTGGTTGCTAGGGCTGGAAGGACAGTGACGAATAAGTAAAAAGTTCTTAGGGCAGTGAAAATCCCCTGATGATTAATGATGCTATAGTTACGGATACATATTATTAAACATTTGTATTATATACATGAATATATTTGTGTACTGTATTTCTAGACTGCAGAGCACCAAGAGTGAACCCTATGTAAACCATGCACTGTGGGTGATAATGATATGATGGTTCATCAATTGTAACAAATGCAGCATCCTCTTGGGGGAGGGTGATAAGAGGAGGTTACGCATGTGTGGGAACAAGTGGTATATGGGAAATTGTTATACCCTCCTCTCAGTTTTGCTGTGAACCTAAAACTCCTCTTAAAGTCTTAAAACAATTTATGATTGATTCAAAATTCCAAAAATTCCAAAAATTTATGATTTGATAAAATTCCTATTTATGATGGAATAAAGAGTAGATGTACCTCTCCATTTCACTTTTCCACAGTTTTCTGACAGTACGTGCTGTGAAAGATGTGAAGTTTTCGCTATTTATTTTTGGACTGACATGCTTTAATTTCTTTCTCATTTTCTTTTATATATCCTCTATAGATATTTTCTTTGTAGCTACCATGAGGCCTATAGAAAACATCTTATAGCTATAAATTATATTGATAACAACTTCAATCATATGTAAAACTACTCTTTTACATATCCCACCAGCATTTTTATTATTAATGTCACAAATTAATCTTTATATATTGTGGGTGCATTACCATAATATTGTAGTTATAGTTAATTTTTATGCTTTTTATCTTTTAAATTTTGTATCAAAATTAGAAGCTTTCTAATCTACCAATACAGTGTTACAGCATTCTGTATTAAGCTATACATTTGCCTTTACCAGCAAGCTATATTTTCCTATACTTTTACATTGCTGTACAGTATCCTTTCATTTCAACTTGCAGGACTCCCTATAAAATTTCTTGTAGGGTAGGTCTAATGGTGATAAATTCTCTCAGCTGTTGTTTATCTGGGAAAGTCTTTATTTATCCTTCATCATTTCAGGACAGTTTTGCTGGATATACTATTCTTAGTTTGTAGTTTTCTTTTCCTATTAGCACTTTGAATATGTCATCCCACTCTTTTACAGACTGAAAGGTTTCTGCCAGGAAATCTACTGATAAGCTTACGCAAGTTCCCTGGCATATGACAAGCTGCTTTTCTTACTGATTCCAAGATTTTCCCTTTTGATGTTTTAATACTGTGTCTCTTAGTGTGGACCTCTCTTGATTTATTTTGCCTGGAGTTCCTTAAGCTTTCTGGACTTGTGTGCCCATATTCTTTCTCAGTTCAGTTCAGTTCAGTCATTCAGTCATATCTGACTCTATGCAACCCCATGGACTGCAGCATGCCAGGCCTCCCTGTCCATCACCAACTCCTGGAGTTTACCCAAACTCGTGTCCATTGAATCAGTGATGCCATCCAACCAGCTCATCCTCTGTCATCCCCTTCTTTTCGTGCCTTCAATCTTTCCCAGCATCAGGGTATTTTCCAATGAGTCAACACTTCACATCAGGTGGCCACAGTATTGGAGTTTCAGCTTCCACATTAGTCCTTCCAAAGAACACCCAGGACTGATCTCCTTTAGGATGAACTGGTTGTATCTCCTTGCAGTCCAAGGGACTCTCAAGAGTCTTCTCCAACACCACAGTTCAAAAGCATCAATACTTCGGCACTCAGCTTTCTTTATAAGGCCAACTCTCACATTCATACGTGACTACTGGAAAAACCATAGCCTTGACTAGACAGACCTTTGTTGGCAAAGTAATGTCTCTGCTTTTCAATGTGTTGTCTAGGTTGGTCATAACTTTCCTTCCAAGGAGTAAGCGTCTTTTAATTTCATGGCTGCAGTCACCATCTGCAGTGGTTTCAGTTCAGTTCAGTCGCTCAGTTGTGTCCGACTCTTTGCGACCCCATGAATCGTAGCACGCCAGGCCTCCCTGTCCATCACCAACTCCCGGAGTTCACTCAGACTCATGTCCATCGAGTCAGTGATGCCATCCAGCCATCTTATCCTCTGTCGTCCCCTTCTTCTCCTGCCCCCAATCCCTCCCAACATCAGAGTCTTTTCCAATGAGTCAACTCTTCGCATCAGGTGGCCAAAGTACTGGAGCTTCAGCTTTAGCATCATTCCTTCCAAAGAAATCCCAGGGTTGATCTCCTTCAGAATGGACTGGTTGGATCTCCTTGCAGTCCAAGGGACTCTCAAGAGTCTTCTCCAACACCACACTTCAAAAGCATCAAT
>SJYR01002989.1:203569-220691 GCA_006410655.1 Kobus ellipsiprymnus | reverse complement strand
GGAAACAGTGTCAGACTTTATTTTGGGGGGCTCCCAAATCACTGCAGATGGTGATTGCAGCCATGAAATTAAAAGATGCTTACTCCTCAGAAGAAAAGTTATGACCAACCTAGATAGCATATTGAAAAGCAGAGACATTACTCTGCCGACTAAGGTCTGTCTAGTCAAGACTATGGTTTTTCCAGTAGTCATATATGGATGTGAGAGTTGGACTGTGAAGAAGGCTGTGCACCGAAGACTTGATGCTTTTGAAGTGTGGTGTTGGAGAAGACTCTTGAGAGTCCCTTGGACTGCAAGGAGATCCAACCAGTCCATTCTGAAGGAGATCAGCCCTGGGATTTCTTTGGAAGGAATGATGCTAAAGCCGAAACTCCAGTACTTTGGCCACTTGATGTGAAGAGTTGACTCATTTGAAAAGACTCTGATGCTGGGAGGGATTGGGAGCAGGAGGAGAAGGGGATGACAGAGGATGAGATGGCTGGATGGCATCACTGACTCGATGGACGCGAGTCTGAGTGAACTCCAGGAGTTGGTGATGGACAGGGAGGTCTGGCATGCTGCGATTCATGGGGTCACAAAGAGTCGGACACAACTGAGTGAATGAACTAAACTGAACAGAAGATTCACTTTCTTGTCATCAGAGTCCCAGGAGAAGACAAAAACGATAGGCTTAGAAATATCATAGTATAGACACAGATATAGATCTATAGATATAATAGAAATATGTAGATATATCACAGGCTTCCCTGGTGATTCAGTAGTAAAGAATACATCTGCCAAGCAGAGTTGCGGGTCTGATCTCTGAGTGGGGAAATCCCCTGGAGGATGAAATGGCAACCCACTCCAGCATTTTTGCCTGGAAAATCCTATGGACAGAGGAGCATGGTAGGCTGCAGTCCATAGGGTTGCTAAGAGTCAGACAGGACTAAGTGACTCAACAACAAAAACCACATAGTTAACTATCAGTTCAGTCATTCACTCCTGTCTCACTCCTTGCAACCCCATGGACTATGGCACACCAGGCTTCCCTGTCCATCACCACCTCCTGGAGCTTGCTCAAACTCATGTCCATTGAGTGGGTGATGCCATCCAACCATCTCATCCTCTGTGCCCCCTTCTCCTCCCGCCTTCAATCTTTCCCAGCATCAGAGTCTTTTCCAGTGAATCAGTTCTTCGCATCAAGTGGCCAAAGTATTGGAGTTTCAGCTTCAACATCAGTCTTTCCAATGAATATTCAGGACTGATTTCCTTTACCATTGGCGGTTGGATCTCCTTGCAGTCCGAATGACTCTTAAGAGTCTTCTCCAACACCACAGTTCAAAAGCATCGATTCTTCAGTGCTCAACTTTCTTTATAGTCTTCCTCTCACATCTATACATGACTACTGCAAAAACCATAGCTTTGACTAGATGGACCTTTGTTGGCAAAGTAATGTCTCTGTTTTTAATATGCTGTCTAGGTTGGTCATAACTTTCCTTCCAAGGAGTAAGTGTCTTTTAATTTCATGGCTGCAGTCACCATCTGCAGTGATTTTGGAACCCCCAAAAATAAAGTCTATCACTATTTCCACTATGTCCCCATCTATTTGCCATGAACTGATGGGACCAAATTACATGATATTAGTTTTCTGAATGTTGAGTTTTAAGCCAACTTTTTCACTCTCCTCTTTCACTTTCATCAAGAGTCTCTTTATTTTTTCTTTGCTTTCTTCCATAAGGGTGGTGTCATCTGTATATCTGAGGTTATTGATATTTCTCCTGGCATCCTATTTCTCCTGATATTTCTCTTGATTCCAGCTTGTGCTTCATCTAGCCTGGCATCTTGCATGATATTCTCTGTATATTAGTTAAATAAGCAGGGTGACCATATGCAGTCTTGATGTACTCCTTTCCCTTGACATACTCCTTTCCCAATTTGGAACCAGTCTGTTGTTCCATGTCTGGTTCTAACTGTTGCTTCTTGACCTGCATACAGATTTCTCAGGAGACAGGTAAGGCAGTCGGGTATTCCCATCTCTTTAAGAATTTTCCAGTTTGTTGTGATCCATACAGTCAAAGGCTTTGGCATAGTCAATAAAGCAGAAGTAGATGTTTTTCTGCTTCTACAACAACATAGAAATATATGCTTCTACAACAACAACAACATAGATTTACCACGAATATATATACATGCACACACAAAATATGTATGTATAGAACAATCACAAAAGAGTTCTATACAATATACTCAAAACAATACAGAAAAATCTATTATAAACAGTACTCTAAAAATGCAAATAAAACATCAAAATTTTAAGAAGACAGCTAAAGTAGTGCTGAGAATAAAATTCCTGGCACTGAATGTGTATGTATGTGTGTGTGCGTGTATGTCACATATATAATTGTTTAGAAATTTAGCAGATTAAAGATCTTAAGTATCACACTTTAAAATATTTTAAAGTGCATGTAAATTATATATATATAATGTATATGTCCATGTATTATGTATATGTGTACATATGTTTTATGTATTATGTAGACATCTATATATAATATATAAATTAGATATATTTTTAAAATAGAGAGATCCAGTATGATATCCCTTATATGCAGATTCCAAAAATGTTACAAATGAATTTATTTACAAAACAGAAATAGACTCACAGATATAGAGAAAGAATCTATGGTTATCAGGGTGAAAGGGAGACGTGGGATACTTAGGGAGTCTGAGATTGACATGTATACACTGCTATATGTAAAATGGATAACCAATAAGGATCTATTACATAGCACAGGGAACTCTGCTCACCATTACATAACAATCTAACTGGGAAAAGAATTTGAAAAAGAAGAGATACATGTATATGTATAATTGAATCACTTTGCTGTACACCTGAAACTAACACAACATTGTTAATCATTGTTAATACTCCAGTATAAAATAAAAATTTTAAATATATATTACAGCCTAATTCTTAAGATTTTTCATCTAATAACTTTAACCAAATTTTGTATAATAATCACCTCTTCTTTTGCTTGGTTAGGAAAACTAAACTGATACATTCAGTTTCAAAGGCTTAATGTGTGTGCTATTAATTTTCCTGATTCTTGTTATCTTTGAATGTTTAACATGTCCTAGGTCTTTTCATGTCACTGTAGTAATGAAGCTACATTGTAAGCTGAGATTTCACAAATAAAAAAGGTCTTTCTACCAAAAACAGTTAAACTAAACCTCTTTCTTTATATTCCTTATGTTATCATCATCTTCCTCCTAGCATTATTATAGTCATTGATGGCTATGGATTACACCATGAACAGAAATTCAACAAAATGGACACAGAAGTCACTAAGGTCAGTGAATTCAAATGAGTATACTGTTAACTAGAATATCAAGAAGAGGAAGACATTCTCAGGACCATTAAGCAAGCCGACTAGAGTATGACGGAGAAAGACAATGGATAAAAGCCTGGTGCTTGCAAACATTGACTATCACCACTGTGTATCTTGAAATGGAAATCTGATCCTATAAAACAAACTGAAGAATCTGAATAATGTCTGTAGTTTTGGTTGTTTTTTTTTTAATAGTGAGGTTCAGTTCAGTTCAGTTGCTCAGTCATGTCTGACTCTTTGCGACCCCATGAATCGCAGCATGCCAGGCCTCCCTGTCCATCACCAGCTCCGGAGTTCACTCAGACTCACGTCCATCGAGTCGGTGATGCCATACCAATGTTAATTGTTCATTTTGACAAATGTGCCTTGGTTATGTACAACGTCAATATAGAGGGAAAATAGGTGAAGGGCATTCAGGAACTCTCTGTACATTCTTTTTAACATTTTAACAAATCTGAAATATTTGACCATCTCCAGAGTAATGAAAATAAAAACAAAAGAAAACAAATGGGAACCTAATTCAACTTAAGGGCTTTTGCACAGCCAAAAAAAGAAAACCATAAATAAGATGTAAAGAGCTCTCTGAATGGGAGAAAATATTTGCAATGAAGCAACTGACAAGAGATTAATCACTAAAATATACAAAAAGCTCCTGCAGCTCAACACCAAAATAAATAAATAAACAACCCAATAAAAAATAGGTGGAATACCTAAATATTCACTTCTCCTAAGGAGACATACAGATGGCCAAGAGGCACATGAAAAAAATGCTCAATATCACTAATTATTAGAGAAATGCAAATCAAAACTACAATGAAGTATCACCTCATAGTGATTAGAATGGTCATCATCAAAATACCTACAACAATAAATGCTGGCGAAGGTGTGAAGAAAAGGGCAACTTCTTACATTATTGCTGGGAATGTAAATTCATATAGCCACTCTAAAGAACAGTATGGAGGTTCCTTAAAAAAAAAACTAAAAAAAAAAGAAAGAAAAGAAAAAACTTACCATATGACCCAGCAGTCCCACTCCTAGGCACATATCTGGAGAAAACCGTAATTCCAGAAGACACATGTATTGCAATGTTCACTGCTGCACTGTTTACAATAGTTAGGACTTGGAAGCAATCTAAATGTCTATCAACAGAGGAATGGATAGAGATGTGGTGTGTGTGTGTAGTGGAATAATTCAGCCATAAAAAAGGAACACAATTATGCCATTTGCAGAGGTGTGGATGGATCTAGAGACTGTCATACAGAGTGAATTAAGTCAGAAAGAGAAAAAATATATTGTAAACTAACGCATATATGTGGAATCTAGAAAAATAGTATAGATTAACCTATTTGTAAAGCAGAAATAGTGACAGAAACATAGAGAACAAATGTATGGAGACAAAGGGGGGGAAGGGGGAGTGGAATAAATTGGGAGATTGAGGTTGACATATATACAGTGTGTATAAAATCGATAACTTTTGAGAACCTACTGTATAGCCCAGGTAGAAAAAAAGAAGGTGCAATCTGTTTATAGGACATATATTAAGTTAAAAATGCATTCCAATATACAGTAGGTGCAGACAAATACTGAGTCTACTTACACGAGGAACCTAGAATAGTCAAATTCATAGGGTTAGAGAGTATACTGGTAGACGCCAGGGGTTGTGGGGTAGGCGGCCTGGGGAGGGGAAATGGCCAGTTAGTGTCTAATGGGGATAGAATTTCAGTTTAGGAAGGTGAAAAATTCGGGAGATTGGATGGTGTTGAGAGTTACACAAAAACATGAATGTACTTAGTGCCACTATAACCATATAGTCGATTATGGTTAAAATAGTATGTTTATATTATGTGACTTTTACCCCAATAAAAATATTTATATATATGAGTATATGGGTCGGGAAGATCCCCTGGAGTGGGGCACAGAAACCCACTCCAGTATTCGTGCCTGGAGAATCCCCATGGACAGAGAAGCCTGGCAAGCAACAGCCCATGGGGTCACAAAGAGTTAAACACGACTGAAGCAGCTTAGCACACACATGCATATTCTCCCACTCCTCCCCACACCCTGAAACCCGCCGAGTAAATAACTGGGGGCTTCCCAGTTACTGGTATTTATCCTCCGGTTTGAACTCCACTGAGCCACCATATATATGCATATGGGCTTCCCAGGTGACGGTAGTAGTAAAGGACCCACCTGCCAATACAGGAGATATAACAGACGTGGGTTTGATCCTTGGGTCAGGAAGATCCCCTGGAGGAGGGCAGGGCAATCCACTCCAGTATTCTTGCGTGTATATAAAGGGGAGAGTCCCAAATGTTTCATTGAGATTTCTGCTCCATTTGAGGAATATAGAGCTCTGTCTCCTAGGAACTTTCTTCTGAATGAACTGGATGGGGTTTCAGTTACTGGCATTTATCCTCCAGTTTTAAGTCCTGATTGGTTCAACATATAGAATACGTGATGCTAAGTCACAAGTATATTCCCATTTAAGCCTCTGACCGATTTCAAGAATACAGAAAAAAGACAAGATTTATTAATTCATAGAACATTTTGAATTTATGAACTTACTGTGTGCCAGGCCCTGTGTTTAGCCCCCAGGGAACAGTGGTGACCAAGGCAGATGAGGCTGTGGCTCTCCTGGAGTTCACAGTTCACAGGGGAGATGGGCATCAACAGCCAAATAAACTAGGTGATTTCAGAGTGGACCAGTGACTATGAAGCGGGGAACTAGAAGGAAGGAGAGCCACCCAGGAGAAGTGGAGAAAGAGAAAGCTCTCTGCAGAGGGGCCACTTGAGCTGAGACGTGCAGGATGAGTTAGCCATAAGGAGATCTAAGGAAAATGAGAGTTCCAAGCAGGGGATGAGTAAGTGCAAAGGCCCCGAGTTGGGAGTGAGGTCTGTGTACTCCTGGTGCAGAAATGAGGGTACTGTGCCTGGAGTCAGGGAGGCGTGAGGCGGGCAGAAGCAGATCAGACATCTGAGTGAGAGATATGGATTTCATCCGAAAAACCATGGGAACGTGCTGAAGGATATGAATTTGAGAGAGCTGTCCAGTGATTTTGATTGTGGAGAAGCTCTGGCTGCCCTGAGCAGAACGGAGAGCAAGAGGCAGCAGGTTCTTGATTTGCCAGGAATCTCAAACCCTCCTGAAGTAGAAGTCCAGGGTAGGGGCGAGCAAAGCAGATGTTGGAAGGGTGACGCCACTTCCGACCTTTACAGTAGTATTCTCTGAGATGAGGCGGGACTGAATCTGGTCTGCTCGCTTTCCAACTGTGTCAAGGCTAAGCTTGGGACCACTCCTTCCACCTGCCTAGCCAACCTGTGTATAAATTCCAAGCCCTGTATGGGGAAAGCCAACACTACCTTGGCCACATGATCAAGGTTAACATTACTAGTGACAAATCATGTTGATCCGATGTACTCTCTGATAAAATGTGATGAAAAGTGCATTTTACCTCTGGACATTTGTCCCCAAAACCTGTAATCTCAGTCTAAGCATGAGAAAAACTCACTCGCTCAGTTGCTTCAGTCATGTCTGACTCTTTCCGACTCCATGGACTGCAGCTCTCCAGGCAGACGAACCTAAATTGAAGAACAATTATCCAAATACCTGACTCCAAATAGGTTTTTAAATTTTAGCCATTCTAGTGAGTGTGTGATGACATTGTTGTTTTTATTGCATTTTCAAATTAACATGCAATAAAATTAACTGTTATTAGTGTACAATTCACGGCTTCCCTGGTAGCTCAGCTGGTAAAGAATTCACCTGCAGTGCAGGAGACCCCAGTTTGATTCCTGGGTTGGGAAGACCCCACTCCAGTATTCTTGGGCTTCCCTGGTGACTCAGATGGTGAAGAATCTGCCTGCAATGTGGGAGACCTAGAGTCAGTCCCTGGGTTGCGAAAATCCCCCGGAGGAGGGCATGGCAACCCACTCCAGTATTCTTGCCTGGAGAATCCCAATGGACAGAGGAACCTGGTGGGCTATAGTCCATGGGGTTGCAAAGAGTTAGACACAACTGAGTGATTAAGCACACAGCAGACAGTATACAATTCAATGATGTTTATACATATAGAGATAGATTTGTATAACCACCATCACAATCAGAATAAGGAACAGCTTCTGTGTGTGTGTGTGTGTGTGTGTGTGTGTGCACGCACGCGTGCACTCAGTCATGTCCAACTCTTTGGAACTCCATGGGCTGTAGTCTGCCAGGCTTCTCTGTCCATGGGATTCTCTTGGAGAGAATACCGGAGTGGGTAGCCATTTCCTTCTCCAGGGGTTCTTCCCAATCCAGGAATCAAACCTGCATCTCCTACATTGCAGGCAGATACTTTACCCATTGAGCCATCAAACCCCATGGAACTGCTTCATCACCCCCAGAATATCTCCCTTGTGCTCTCCCTTCACAGTCATACCCCCTCCTCGACCCCTGGCCACCACTGATCTGTCAATATAGCTTTTCTTTGTTTAGAGTGCCACATCAAAGGAACCACACAATGTTTAAACTTTTGGCTTTTTTTCATTTGGCATAATGTTTTGGAGATTCATCCAAGTTGTTGCATGTATGAAGTTCATTCTTTTTGGTACTGAGTAGTCTTTCACAGAGTGATTGTGCAGCAATTTGTTTATCCATTCACTGTACAGAGCTGCTATAAATATTCATGAATGGGTTTTTGTGTGAACTTAAATTTTTATTTCTCTAAAGTTGGCCCAGGAGTAGAACTGGCAGGTCATAACGGCAACTGTATATTTAACTTCATAAAGTGTCAAATTGTTTTCCAGAAATAAACTATTTCACAATGTAAAGTGTATTAATAAAAAATTAACATTGAAATCTTGTGTACAAAAACTTAGTAGTTATAGCATGAAGTCACTTTAGTGACCAAGGACGCAGGATAGATCAAGCACAAAGGAGATTCAAAGGAGATATGCCAGAACAGAATGAATCAACTTCTTTAGTCATAGTGGTTAAAGATCATCACCACTTTCTGAGTGGTAAATCCAGAATGAAATAGAATACATCACATATTTTAATTTCACATAGATAAGAGTTGGACACCACTGAGCAACTGAACTGAACTGAATATAGTGCGTTAATTTAATGTCAGTTTGGTTAATACTTTTGAGGCTGTCTATGTTTCCATATGTACCAGAAGTGGATACAAAGAATCTTCAAAGTCCCCACAAAAAGGCACATGGGGCATGAAAACCCGCTCCAGCATTCTTGCCTGGAGAATCCCATGGACAGAAGAGCCTGGAGGGCTACAGTCCATAGGGTTGCACAGAGTTGGACACAACTGAAGCAGCTTAGCACGCAAGCAGGAAGATTAAGGAAAACTCTGTAGAATACTGTTACTAAATGCAGGCTGTCTTCAATATGAAGTGAAGTATAAACAGTAGGAAGCCCATCTGGCAGGCCAAACAGTTTAGATTAAGTTTTACCTGTAGTCTAAATTCAATTTTCCTTCAGGTTGCATAACTAAGTCCCAGAAAGGTGAAATCTCTTCAAGCCACTTACCACATTTTCTTTTTATTTTATTTTTTTTAAATTTTTATTTTAACTTTAGTTTGCTTTACAATACTGTATTGGTTTTGCCAAACATTGACATGAATTCACCACGAGTGTACATGCGTTCCCAAACATGAATCCCCTCCCAACTCCCACCCCATAACATCTCTCTGAGTCCTCCCCATGCACCAGCCCCAAGCATCCTGCATCCTGCATCAGACATAGACTGGCGATTCGTTTCTTACATGATCGTATACATGTTTCAATGCCATTCTCCCATCTCATTTGTCTCGCATACAGGGTCTTCATCACCATCTTTACTCAGCCATTAAAAAGAATACATTTGAATCAGTTCTAAGAAGATGGATGGAACTGGAGCCGATTATACAGGGTGAAGTAAGCCAGAAAGAAAAACACCAATACAGTATACTAATGCATATATATGGAATTTAGAAAGATGGTGATGAAGACACATTTTTCTTTTTAAAGCACAAATTTTAATTCCTTTCAGGGAAAAAAAATCATGAATCCAGAAAAGCAAGCCTGGGTTCCTTGCACTGATGTTTTCCTACAGAACACAAAAATATGAGATGACTGGTCACTGTTTCATTCACTATTGATAACTTTGTTATTGCTTCTATGTTCTCAATAAACTGTTAGTACCTACAATTTGATTCATAGGAAACATGAAAGTGTGAGCAAGTCGTATTTGGCATCATTCTGCTCCTTCAGGGAACTGGAAGGTGAGCAAAATGAGTAACAGCCAACCACATCCTTGCCCAGTGCATGTGAACTTATGGAGGATTGTTCCCTGTGTATTTTGAGGGGTCAGCTCTCAAATGCATAGTTCTGAGTTAACATTTTAAAATTCTATATATAAGTACTATAAGTAGAAATAATGAGGAAAAGATGACTAATTTTTTAAAAACAAGGCTAGATATTCAACTTTGTTTTCTTCATAATAAAATGTAAAAGAAACTTGAAAGTAAACACTGTTAAATATTAGAATTAATTAGCATAGGTAGATATCATACAAACTGAGATCACTTGGATTTAGAGATTATAATTTTTATCCCCTTAATGACAGCAGATTCTATTACATAAAGAATGAGTAAAATAAAGACCCAGTCTTGTTGGGAATATATTCTATCAATAATACTTATTATTGGAACTAGGCTTGCTATTCAGAAGCCCTCTCAGGAACAGTCAACCTTACACATTATACTTAAATCTTTAGATCAGGTTACTACGATGAACAAGTTTATCTAGAGGATCAACAATAACTTTATGAACATGCAATTTTATATAGGCACATACTCTATACTTCTGATATGAAAAGTGATTTGTTTACATCTAGAATCATTTGGAAAACTCAGCAGTGGCCACGGGACTGAAAAAGGTCAGTATTCATTCCAACCCCAAAGAAAGGCAATGCCAAAGAATGCTCAAACTACCACACAATTGCAATCATCTCACATGCTAGTAAAGGAATGCTCAAAATTCTCCAAGCCAGGCTTCAGCAATACATGAATCGTGAACTTCCAGATGTTCAAGCTGGTTTCAGAAAAAGCAGAGGAACCAGAGATCAAATTGCCAACATCCACTGGATTCCTGAAAAAACAAGAGAGTTCCAGAAAAACATCTATTTCTGCTTTCTTGACTATGCCAAAGCCTTTGACTGTGTGGATCACAATAAACTGTGGAAAATTCTGAAAGAGAAGGGAATACCAGACCACCTGACCTGCCTCTTGAGAAACCCAAATGCAGGTCAGGAAGCAACAGTTAGAACTGGACATGGAACAACAGACTGGTTCCAAATAGGAAAAGGAGTACATCAGGGCTGTATATTGTCACCCTGCTTATTTAACTTCTATGCAGAGTACAACATGAGAAACGCTGGGATGGAAGAAACACAAGCTGGAATCAAGATTGCTGGGAGAAATATCAATAACCTCAGATATGCAGATGACATCACCCTTATGGCAGAAAGTGAAGAGGAACTAAAAAGCCTCCTGATGAAAGTGAAAGGGGAGAGTGAAAAAGTTGGCTTAAAACTCAAGATTCAGAAAATGAAGATCATGGCATCTGGTCCCATCCCTTCATGGGAAATAGATGGGGAAACAGTGGAAACAGTGTCAGACTTTATTTTGGGGGGCTCCCAAATCACTGCAGATGGTGACTGTAGCCATGAAATTAAAAGATGCTTACTCCTTGGAAGGAAAGTTATGACCAACCTAGACAGCATATTCAAAAGCAGAGACATTACTTTGCCAACAAAGGTCTGTCGATTCAAGGTTATGGTTTTTCCTGTGGTCATGTATGGATGTGAGAGTTGGACTGTGAAGAAAGCTGAGTGCCGAAGAATTGATGCTTTTGAACTGTGGTGTTGGAGAAGACTCTTGAGAGTCCTTTGGACTGCAAGGAGATCCAACCTGTTCATCCTAAAGGAGATCAGTCCTGGGTGTTCATTGGAAGGACTGATGTGGAAGCTGAAACTCCAATACTTTGGCCTCCTCAGGTGAACAGTTGACTCACTGGAAAAGACTCTGATGCTGGGAGGGATTAGGGGCAGGAGGAAGAGGGGACAACAGAGGATGAGATGGCTGGATGGCATCACCGACTTAATGAACTCCGGAAGATGGTGATGGACAGGGAGGCCTGGCGTGCTGCGATTCATGGGGTCGCAAAGAGTCAGACACGACTGAGCGACTGAACTGAACTGAGAATCATTTAAGTTGTATTCACTAAAATATCTATCCAGGAAAATTAGATTGGGGTTTTCCATAGTAAAAACTATTTTAAATATCAGAGCTTTTTAAATAATAATTCATCTTGTACTGAAAAAGGATCTTCTATATAGTTGTACCCCTCAATTTGAATATGCAATAGAAACATACCTTAATGCTAATACTGGGTCAAGGATAAAAATGCTTAGAGTGAAAAAGTTACACTAAACTGTATCCTATATATAATTTGAACAAAAATAAGTGAATGTGCTATATAAGATGTATTCGTGTTAACCATTCACCAGGAGATAAGTACAAGAAGACAAAAAGGAATCAACTAAAATTTCTACTATAATGCATTCCATTATGATTGAGAAACATATTTTGTACCATCCCTTTTAAAATATTTATTTCTCAAGTCATAGTTCTTGGTTTATTCTTATGTATAATGCATATAGCCTACTTACATAATAATTGTAAGAATGATGAATGTGTTTACTTCTTTCTCTCCTGCTCAAAATCATCTTCCTCCTTTCTCTTGGACTTCCTCTTTCTTTAGGTTCAAACTAACAGATTTAACTAATTTCTTCTTGTGCACTACTTTAATTCAGATTTGCATTTGTTAGATAACTTAGTCTTTAGTGATGAGACTAAATTTTGTGAAAGATAACCTCTATTACACAATATTGAATCAATTGCAGTCTACAAAGTACATGTAGAGAGCTCTTAAGGGAAGGAGGAAGTAACTAGATACTATCTGGATGGAGGATGAGAGAAAACAAATCAAAACAATTCATGCAGGCATAAAGAATACCAGTCAGTGATCACAAGTGGAGAATTGGAATTGGGACCCAGGCAATTTGGACACAAAGGGAGACACTATGAAGGATGTGGTTAAATGCGTAGATTATGAAGTCACAACACATCCATTAGTTATACCTCATGGCTGGATGGCATCACCTACTTGATGGAAGTGAGTCTGAGTGAACTCCGGGAGTTGGTGATGGACAGTGAGGCCTGGTGTGCTGCAGTTCGTGGGGCTGCAGAGTCCGACACAACTGAGCGACTGAACTGAACTGAACTTAGTAACTGTATGATCTTGAGCATTAGCTTTCTCATCACTTAAAATAGCAATATTGTCTGTCTCATTAGTTTATTATAAGGATAAAATTAGATGACCTTTTGAAAGCTCTGAGAGCAGTATTTGTGTTGGGATTTGTTGTGTGTGTGTGTATCTGTGCATGCTCAGTTATTCAGTCACGTCCCACTCTTTGCAACCCAATGGGGAGCAAAGGAGGAGCTCCCCTTTGCTCCTGTCAGGCTCCTCTATCCAAGGAATTTTCCAGGCAAGAAGGCTGGAGCAGGTTGCCATTTCCTACTCCAGGGGGTTTTCTTGATGCAGGGATCAAATCTGTGTTGTTTATGTCTCCTGCACTGACAGGCAGATTCGTACCACTGAGCCACCTGGGAAGCACATCCTAAACCTTTGATGGGCTTGTTCAAATGGTGAAGAATCTGCCTGCAGTGCAGGAGACATGGGTTCAGTCCCTGGGTTTGGAAGATCCCCTGGAGGAGGGTATGGCAACCAACTCCAGTATTCTTACCTGGAGAACCCCCATGGACAGGGGACCTGGCAGGCTACAGTCCATGGGTCGCAAAGAGTTGGACATGACTGAGCAACTACACACACAACTCTCTTATAGCAGCCAACAATTAGTTAAGAGTAATAGCCATGTGAAGGCAGACAAGAACTGACCCATTAAGTAGCAAAATTGATCTTAGGATTATTTTTTGCACCTTTTAATAAACTTTGAAGTGAAGTGAAGTGAAGTCGCTCAGTCGTGTCCGACTCTTTGTGACCCCGTGGACGGTAGCCTACCAGGCTCCTCCGTCCATGGGATTCACCAGACAAGAACACTGGAGTGGGTTGCCATTTCCTTCTCCAGGGGATCTCCCCAACCCAGGGACTGAACCCAGGTCTCCCACATTGCAGGCAGATGCTTTAACCTCTGAGCCACTAGGGAAGCCCAAGAAAGCACTTAAACCTCCCGCCTGGGCAGGGACTTGAACCCTGGACCCTCAGATTAAAAGTCTGATGCTCTACCAACTGAGCTACCCAGGCTCTAGTTGACTGGAATATTCCCTCTATATGTTCACTGAAATAAACTACCATTTCCAGGTCACTACTGACTATATTTTCCTCTGGACCCAAGACTTTGAAATATCAATGCTTTGACAACTCTAAAACTTATCTCTCCAACTCTGGTATTATATAAGTCTCCATCCTGCTAGCTGATTGTTCTAGAGTCTTGCTTTCCTTGCTGATGTTAAAGAAGCAAGACTACATAAATCCAATGACTCCAAGGAAAAGTAGTCTGCCAACAATCTGAATGAGCTTGGAAGCTGATCCTTCCCCAATCAAACTGCCAGATGAGAACCCAGATGGCTGATAGCTTGCTTCCAGGCTTGTAGAGAATCCAGCTAAGCCACAGCCAGACTCCAACCCCACAGAAACTGTGAAATAATAAACTTGTGTTGTTTTAAATCACTAAGTTTGTGATGATTTGTGATGCAGCATAGAAAATAAATACAGCTATCCAACAGGCATTTTCTCATACATTTATCCTGTCCAAAATAGAGTGTTGATCTCTTTGCCATTCAAAATGGCATCTCTTCTAACATTCCATATCTAAGGTAATGGCCCAGCCATTCACTCAGCTTATCAGGTAACCTCTTGTAAGTATTCTTGATGCCTTTGGTCCTCTCAGACTCAAAATCCTATCAGCATTAATTATGTCCAGAATAGGAGTACTACTTAAAATCGTTTGGTTCCATCCAGCAGGAATTCTTGCCTGGGCTACTGTAATGAACTGTTTTCTTCAATTCTTAACCCTCTAGAGTCTATTTCCATACCCACCCAGAGAAGTTCTTTAACAGGTAAATAACCTATCCCTGCTTTTAAGCCCTCCAAACATACCTATGACACTTGGAACAAATCCCAAAGCATTTATATAACTTCTGGTCCCAAATGATCTAGCCCATGGATAACTCTCATCCCCTAGTCTGCCTCTCCTTCCTTCATCCAATTTTCTCCAGACACACTGATCTTCTTGTCAGTTCTTGAGCATTCCACGCAAATTCCTTACCATGGTCTTTTAATTGTCCTTTCTGCCTGAAATGAACTTTACCTTAAACTTGCTTTCTTTTTTATTCATACTTCTTCCCACATGTTATCTGCTCACACAGACCTTTTATGAATAACTTATCTAATGATATAAAACTACATGACTCCCATTTCACTTACCTTGCTTTGGGTTCTTTATTACTTACTAAAACTGTCATTATCATTTGTTTCTCTCTGTGTATTATCTCTTCTCAGTAGGGCATCAGTTATGTTCATACAATGCTAGGTAACTTGTTGGCTTTGGCCATTTCTGTATTCTAGAACACTATGTGGCACAAAGTAAGCCGTTGATGAATTGGCCATAAAATTGCAGCTGAAACCATTTTGGAATCCTTTCAGAAAAGACATTCTGCTACAGTGTTTTAGGAGTCAGGTTATCTCAGACAAAAGCACAAGAGTACAGTTCATATTTGCACTGAATATTTATTGCTAACTAATCATAAGACAATATTCTGTCTCCACTTCTTTGTATTCTGTTTTCAGAAAATAGGTATGTGAGTGATCTTTATGAAGCAATGAGTATTCCAGACTGCAGTTCTTGACTTCTCTGCCAGCTATATATCCACAATCATTTTTTTACTCTCTATTGTGTTATCTAATACAAAGAAATAAAAAATAGTGTGACAGAAAAGTGAAATAACTTATTCCCCACATATGTTAACACTGAGTGTAAAAGTCATGTCTGTAATGTTATCCGACAGAGGCCAGAAACTATTCACAGGAGATCTGCTTGGGGTAACTCAATCCATCATACTGGCATTGTTTGACAGTCACAGGCAAGAAATACCTTGGAACTGCAAATGAATCTTCTCACTAACCATTCATAGCAATCTGCAGAATATCGAATTTGGCACATTTTCCTCACATATGTTCCATATGTTCCAACAAAAGGAAGCTACTTTTTATGCTGTTCATATTTTGTACAAGATGATATTTGCTAACAGACTGGCATAATGTGTAGATGAGTTGAATCAAATAATTCTCCCTTCCCTTGTCTGAGCCAGTGCTTTGCTGTTAGAGGAATGGGTCACTTAGATGATTGATAACAGAATCCACAACCTTTTGCCTCCAGGTCACCAGTCTGAACCCAGCCTAGATGAGCAACGAGAAACATTTGTTTCCATTGGCAGCTAGTCAGAGGTTTGCATGAAATGAATGGGTGCTCTTAGTTTGCTTACTGGGCCTGAAATAATACTCTTAATCAGAAATATATTCTGCCATGAGTAAATGCCTAGATTGTCATTACACTAATATCCTTTTCTCAAGATGCTATAAGTTAATATTTACTGGTTGATATTCAGTTTCTCACTAGAATTTTACTATTTGAGATAAAGTTACATTAGTGTTTTCAATGTTCTCAGCATTAAATAATTTTTATTTTAGACTTTAATAATTAAAACTAAAATGTATTATAATAACAAATCAAATATGCATGTAATAATTAAGGTTTTGCCTTAGGTTTATTTTCACTTCTCAGAAGTTGGTATGTCACCTTTTGGAAAATTTAAATAGCTTTTACAATATTTTAAGTTAATGTAATAATGAATGAATTTAGAAGTAAACTCACAGAAGAATGTTTTTCTTTAGACATTTTAAGATAAGGGAGGTTACATTTTCCTCTATTAGATGGGTGATCCAATGGATGAGTTAGAAGTGAGTCAGGCTAATTGGGCCCTCCTTTTCCTGGAAGCTATCAAAATATATATAATGGGAAATAAGTTATTTTCACTTTTAAAAATATACATATCTTTTTTAAAAGATAATTTTAAAATATATGCTATAAAACTGATAACATGGAGACAGACCCCAGACACTAAGGGGTGATAAAATATTTGACTAATCATCTACACCAAAGATGAAACTTTTTAAGCACCTTATGTAAATACTTCCCAAATGAGTGGTCCTTTACTTTGGTTCTTAGGCCTCACAGTTAATATTTAACTACATAAGGGAAGTTGCAGAGTCCTCTCCTGGCCCCATAATCCAACTAAGATCCCTGACTAAAGAGGAGACTTTAGAGTAACAGGCTGGCACTCCAGAAAGAGACTGGCTCAATCTGATGGCATATAAAAGGAGTCACCAGTGCCCTAACAGTCATCTCTTTCTTTCGTTTTTCATTTTAAACATTTGTTTTTTTTTGTATTGGGGTATAGACAATTAACAATGTTGTGACAGTTTCAGGTGAACAGCAAAGGGACTCAGTCATACATACACATGTATCCATTCTCCCCCAGACTGCTGCATAACATTAAGTAGAATTCCTTGAGCTACACAGCACATCCTTGCTGGTGATCCATTTTAAATATACCAGTGTGTACATGTTATCTCAGACTCC
>SJYR01002989.1:144697-201999 GCA_006410655.1 Kobus ellipsiprymnus | reverse complement strand
TGAAAGTGAAAAGTGAAAGTGAAGTCGCTCAGTCGTGTCCGACTCTTAGCAACCCCATGGACTGCAGCCTACCAGGCTCCTCCATCTATGGGATTTTCCAGGCAAGAGTACTGGAGTGGGGTGCCATTTAAAATACCATTTGTCCTTCCTGGCACACAGTAGGGTAACCATTACAGTTAAGTATAGACATGTGACTTGCTTTTCCTAAAATTGTAAATGAAAATAATGTGTTATTACCATGATTATGGAGGCATAAATCAACCCGGTGCAGACCCCCTCCCACCAACTTGCATTGGGCATGTGTTGTAAACAAGAAGTCTTTTTATATTAAGCACCTGATGTTTGGACTTCCTTGGTGGCTCAGCGTTTGGACTTCTTTGGTGGCTCAGCAGTAAAGAACCCACCTGCAATGCAGGACATGCAAGTTCAACCCCTGGGTCCAAAAGATACCCTGCAGAAGGAAGTAGCAACCCACTCTAGTATTCTTGCCTGGGAAATCCCATGGACAGAGGAGCCTGGTAGGTTATAGTCCATGGGGTAGCAGAGAGTCAGACACGACTGAGTGACTCAGCCAGCACCACCACCACTTTATGTTTAGGAGCTACTGATGCTTTCGAATTGCGGTGCTGGAAAAGACTTACGAGAGTCCTGTGGACAGCAAGGAGATCAAACCAACTAATCCTAAAGGAAATCAATCCTGAATATTCATTGGAAGGACTGATGCTGAATCTCCAATACTCTGGGGTTTTTTAATATAAATTTATTTAGTTTAATCAAAGGCTAATTGCTTTACAATATTGTATTGGTTTTGCCACACATTGACATGAATCTGCCATGGGTGTACATGTGTTCCCCATCCTGAACCCCCCTTCCACCTCCCTCTCCATCCCATCCCTCTGGGTCATCCATCCCAGTGCACCATCCCCAAGCACCCAGTCTGCATCGAACCTGAACTGGCAATTCATTTCACATGTGATAATATATATATTCCAATGCCATTCTCCCAAATTATCCCACCCTCGCCCTCTCCCACAAAGTCCAAAGACTGTTCTACACATCTGTGCCTCTTTTGCTATCTCGCATATAGGGTCATCATTACCACCTTTCTAAATTCCATATATGTTACTATACTGTATTGGTGTTTTTCTTTCTGGCTTACTTCACTCTGTATAATAGGCTCCAGTTTCATCCACCTTATTAGAACTGATTCAAATGTATTCTTTTTAATGGCTGAGTAATACTCCATTGTGTATATGTACCACAGCTTTCTTATCCATTCATCTGCTGATGGACATCTAGGTTGCTTCCATGTCCTGGCTATTATAAACAGTGCTGCGATGAACATTGGGGTACACATGTCTCTTTCAATTCTGGTTTCCTCAGTGTGTATGCCCAGCAGTGGGATTGCTGGGTCCTATGGCAGTTCTATTTCCAGTTTTTTACAGAATCTCCACACTTTTCTCCATAGTGACTGTACTAGTTTGCATGCCCACCAACAGTGTAAGAGGGTTCCCTTTTCTCCATACCCTCTCCAGCATTTATTGCTAGTAGACTTTTGGGTCACAGCCATTCTGACTGAAGTGAAAAGGTATCTCCTGTTTTTCACTTAACCCCGCTCTAGTCAATTGCCATGTGTTGCTGATTTCACTTCCACGTTATGCCTCAAATCTTTTTTTCTCTCATTACTCTTCATGCTATGACATAAGTCAGTCTCTTATCAGTTACAATCTGGGCAATAAAATTTCTTATGTGTCTACTTAGTTCTGGTCGTGTCTTCTTTAATCCATTCTCCTATCTGCAACAATGGGCTTATTTCATAGCTGTATCTGACCCATTTAAAACTTTTTCTGGCTTCTCATCAGTTATAGAGTCACCACAAGCTCTTTCACTTGGCATTTAAAGCCTTCCATAACATAACTCCTCTCTACCTCTCTGAACTCATTTCCCTTCACCCTTCACCTCCAGGTAGAATCAACTCCTTGGATCCAGTTTTGCTCCAGGTTTTCCCATTGGATGAGACTGAAGCCCTTTGCTGACTGAGAACACATTCTTGCTCAGCTGTATTCTACCCCTCATTCTGCTTCCTTTGTTCTTGCTCTCCAGGTATGTATGATCAGTACACACCTTTCATAAGAATCCACATCTCAGGGTCTTCCTTAGGGAACTCGGCCTAAAATACAATTTCATTCATTCCAGAAAATCCCTTCCCTCACTTCCCCCTGACTTTCCTCCTGCCTCATCAGCTTCAGTGTCATCACATAACCATGTCTAGACTGGTAAGGGAAATAACAATACTGAAATTACCTTTACCCATTATCTGAGATGGAGTTATTTGCAGGAATCAATCATTCAAACTACTGCAAATATCAATGGATGTGATCAGCTCTGTAGGAAGATATTATTCTTCCCTTAATTTACTCAGCATGGGGGCACTAGTGAGTCACTTTCTGTGTTGGTTCCCCCACCCTGAATCTGAAATTGCAGGAAACTGTGATGAGGATACATTATTTTATTTAAGTGAGAAAGCTCTTGGTAATCTTAGAGAAACAGTATTTTTCCAGCTTGTCTAACTCTCAGGCAATTCCAATGCCCTAAGTCTCTAAAGTAATTTTTAAATTTTTAATGGGAGAACATTACTTCTTTGGGAGATGACTCTACTAAAGAATAATACCACATTTCATGATTTCCACTGCACAATGACACAGAGTTGACAAAGAAAGCTTCATTTCTTTGCAGAGCATAACTCTGCTAGGAAATGCTGTGAGAGTTAACAACCAGTCTTGTCCTGAAATCAAAAGGTCAGGACAAAACATAAAAATCAAAGTGGCTCAGTCTATTATGAACAAAAACTCATATGAAATAAGTTTTTCCAGACATCTATGACATCGCCAGGAACAATAAAAATTATCTGCTATTTCAATTTGTGAAGATGTTAGGAAATTGGAGCAAATGGGGTGAAAATGGGGATGGTTTCTTCCCTAATGTTCTCTGAATTACCTCTTCCTATTTTCTATGCTCCCTCCTTGGAGTAAAACTCTATACTTTCTCTTTTCTCATTGTAAGAAAACAGTGAAATGAAAAAAGAATTGAGTTGACATCCAGGGAGACAAATTATTTATTATATGGAAAATCAAAATATACAGCCCTTATTCTTTTTTGCTTTCAATTTTCTAGCTCTTAAAATGGAGTTTTTGGAGTTTTATTTTGTATTGCTGCTTTTTTAGGAGCAAGCATGAAGATGAATGTGAGTATTAGAAAAGTAAAACAAATGCCTTACAAGGAGGAAGCAGCTAAATCAAATACTGGCTAGTGTGTCATTATTTTAGAGAAAGGAAAAGAAACTCTGTAAGATTTAGGGTCCTTAGGCTATATGTATATGTATGGTTGATTCATTTTGCTGTGCAGTAGAAGCTAACAAAACATTGTAAAGCAACTATACTCCAATAAAAAGCAATTTAAAAATAAATATATAAAAATGAGTTTATTTATATGGCTTGTTCATGTGTCACTCTGTCTTGGGGAAAATCCATTCTTATGTTTTCAATAAATATGTTTACCTGTGGGCTTGTTCCCTAAGATACAAGAAAAGTGATTCTTCTCATTCCTTTTGTATGAAACATTTATTGATGATGCCAAGTAAGCTTTAAATTGAATAAAGGTCATCTCTTAAAAAAAATTGTAAGGTCTTTGATAGTGATAGTAACTTAATAGAGATATTTTTCTAACATAGGAGGCCTCACAATGAGGGAAAAACATAAAGTCCCATAGGAGGCTAGGAATTTGAGTCTGTTTTCTGCCTTATTTTTTGCCACTTAGGTGACTTTTGGCAAGTCATTTAGCCTCTCTGATTTGAAATTTCTTACTTTATGCCACCCCCACATATGTCATTTTGGTATAGTGAGTATTTTTTTTCATAATATAAATTTATTTATTTTAATTGGAGGCTAATTACTTTACAATATTGTATTGGTTTTGTCATACATCAACATGAATCCACCATGGGTGTACACATGTTCCCCATCCTGAACCCCCCTCCCACCTCCCTCCCCATACCATCCCTCCGGGTCATCCCAGTGCACCAGCCCCGAGCATCTTGTATCATGCATCGAATCTGGACTGGCTATTTGTTTCACATATGATATTATACATGCTTCAATGCCATTCTCCCAAATTGTCCCACCCTAGCCCTCTCCCACAGAGTCCAGAAGACTGTTCTATATATCTGTGTCTCTTTTTAATTAGTTACTTAAGAAACAGCTGGTTCAAGAAGAACATTCTGACCCTCTTCTTTCCCGCTGAAAACAAGAAGTAACTCTCACATGTGAAAGGTAAGATTCTCTGCACCAGAAGGGTTAAAGTCATCTTTATCACCAAAAATAGGGAATTTAAGGCCAAGTAGGCTATACAACAAAACCTGTAACTCCTTAACAAATTTATTACCTCAAGTCCAAACTTATTTGTCCTGCCAATGTTTCACAAATTTATTGTTTTAAAGGTATAAAACTTGCCTACTTTGGTTACTTCTTTGAGTCTCTCTCTCTCTCTTTTTTTTTTTAGTAAGGCTCCCATATATACAGAATTAAATTTGTTTTTCTCCTGTTAATCTGTTTTATGGCAATTTAATCCAGGCATACCTCATCCTGGGAGAAGTCAATGGCAACCCACTCCAGTACTCTTGCCTGGCAAATCCCAAGGACGGAAGAGCCTGGTAGGCTGCAGTTTATGGGGTCACTAAGAGTTGGACACGACTGAGCGACTTCACTTTCAATTTTCACTTTCCACTTTACTGCATTGGAGATGGAAATGGCAACCCATTCCAGTGTTCTTGCCTGGAGAATCCCAGGGACGGGGGAGACTGGTGGGCTGCCGTCTATGGGGTCCCACAGAGTTGGACACAACTGAAGCAACTTAGCAGCAGCAGCAGCAGCATACCTCATTCCGTGGTTCTTTGTTTTATTGCATTTTGCAAATATTGGCTTGTCTTTACAGACTGAATATTTATGGCAACCCTATATCCAGCAAGTCTATGACACTATTATTCCAACAACATTTACTCACTTCTAATTGTTGTGACATAGTTTGGTAATTCTCACACTATTTCAAACTTTTTCATAATTATTATAATTTTTGAGGTGATCTATGATTAATCAACCCCAGGAACCAACCTGGGCTTGTTTACTATTTGAAGTTGCTATTGTAATTTTTTTCGGGTGCCATGAAATGTACGCATAAAAGATGGCAAATAATAAGCATTATGTGTATTCTTACTGTTTCACTGACCAGCCAGTTCCCCATCTCTTTACCTCTCCTCAGGCCTCCCTATTCCTTGAGACAGAGCAATATTGAAATCAGTCCAGTTAATAACCCTATAATGACCTCTAGGTGTTTAAGTAAAAAGACGTGTTGTATGTTTCTCACTTTAAATCAAAAGCTAGAAATGATTGGACTCTTCCCTGGTTGCTCAGTGGTTAAAGCATCTGCCTGGAATGCAGGAGACCCGGGTTCGATCCCTGGGTTGGGAAGATCCCCTGGAGAAGGAAATGGCAACCCACTCCAGTACTCTTGCCTGGAGAATCCCATGGAGGGAGGAGCCTGGTGGGCTACAGAAATGATTAAGTGCAAAGAGGAAAGCATGCTGAAAACTGAGATAGGCCGAGTGCTAGGCATATTGTACCATATGCTTAGTCAAGTTGTGGATGGAAAGGAAATGTTCTTGAGGAAAATTAAAAGTGCTACTCCATTGAACATGTGAATGACAAGAAAGGAAACAGTCTTATTGCTGATACACTGATATTATCTGAAGATCAAATCAGCCACAATATCTCTTAAACCAAACCCTAGTCCAGAGCAAGGTCCTCTCTTCAATTTTATGAAGACTGATAAAGATGAGGCAGCTGCAGAAGAAAAGTTTAATGCTAGTAGAGATTGGTTCCTGGAGTTGAAGGAAAGAAGCCATCTCCATAATATAAAAATCCAAGGTGAAGCTACAAGTGCTGATGTAGAAGCTACAGCAAGTTATCCAGCAGATCTACCCAAGATCACTAATGAAGGACGATACTCTAACAACAGATTTTCAGTGCACATGAAACAGCGTTATCCTGGAAGAAGATGCCATCTGGAACTTTAACAGCAAGAGAAAAAAATCAAGCTTCAAAGGACAGGTTAACTCTCTGGTTAAGGGCCAATGCAGCTGGTGACTTTAAGCTGAAGCCATTGTTTATTTTTATCATTCTAAAACTCATACGGCCTCTAAGAATTATACTAAATCTGCTATCTGTGTTCTATAAATGGAATGACAAAGCCTGGATGACAGCTCATCTGTTTACAACATAATTTGCTGAATATTTTAAACCCATTGTTGAGAGCTACTGCTCAGAAAAAAAAAAGCTTCCTTTCAAAATATTACTGCTCATTGACGGTGCATCTGATCACTCAAGAGCTCTGATAGAGATGTACAATAATATTCATGTTGTTTTCATGCCTGCTAACACAAAACCCATTCTGAAGCCCATGGATCAAAGAGTCATTTAGACTTTCAAGTTTTATTTTTCAAAAAATACATTTTGTAAGGCTTTATCTGCCATCACTTCATGGGAAATAGATGGGAAACAGTGGAAACAGTGTCAGACTTTATTTTGGGGGGTTCCAAAATCATTGCAGATGGTGTTGCAGCCATGAAATTAAAAAACACTTACTCCTTGGAAGGAAAGTTATGACCAGCTTAGATAGCATATTAAAAAGCAGAGACATTTCTTTGCCAACAAAGGTCCATCTAGTCAAGGCTATGGTTTTTCCAGTGGTCATGTATGGATGTGAGAGTTAGACTGTGAAGAAAGCTGAGCACTGAAGAATTGATGATTTTGAACTGTGGTGTTGGAGAAGACTCTTGAGAGTCCCTTGGACTGCAAGGAAATCCAACCAGTCCATCCTAAAGAAGATCAGTCCTGGGTGTTCATTGGAAGGACTGATGTTGAAGCTGAAACTCTAATACTTTGGCCACCTCATGTGAAGAGTTGACTCACTGGAAAAGACCCTGATGTTGGGATGGATTGAGGGCAGGAGGAGAAGGGGATGACAGAGGATGAGATGGCTGAATGGCATCACCGATTCGATGGACATGAGTTTGAGTGAACTCCAGGAGTTGGTGATGGACAGGGTGGCCTGGTGTGCTGCAGTTCACGGGGTCACAAAAAGTCAGACACTACTGAGTGACTGAACTGAACTGAACTGATCTGGACGGGCAAAGGCAATTGAAAACCTTTTGAAAAGGATCCACCATTCTTGATGCCATTAAGAACATCCATGGTTCATGGGAATAGGCAAAAATATCAAAATTAACAGGAGTTTGGAATAATTTGATTCCAACCCTCATGGATGACTTTGAGGAGTTCAAGACTTCAGTAGAGGAAATAAATGTAGATATGGTAAAAGAGGCAGGAGAACTAGAAGTTCTGAAGATGTGACTGAATGGCTATAATCTCATGATAAATCTTGAATGGATGAGGAGTTACTTCTTATGGATGAGTGAAGAAAGCGATTTCATGAGATGAAATCTACTTCTAGTGAAGGTGCTGTGATAATTGTTGAAATGACAAAAAAAATGGATTTAGAATATTACATAAACTTAGTTCATGAAGCAGCAGCAGAGTTTGAGATGACTGACTCCAATTCTGACAGAAGTTCTAATGTGGGTAAAATGCTATCAAACTGTACTGTATCCTACAGAGATATCCTTCATGAAAAGAAAGAATCAATCAATGCCGCAAATTCATTGTTGTCTTATGTTAAAAAATTGCCACAATCACCTCAGTCTTTCTTTAGCAGCCACCTCCCTCATTAGTCAGTAGCCATCAACATTGAGGCAAGACCCTCCACCAACAGAAAGATTATGACTTGCCCAAGGTTCAGATGATGGTTAGCATTTTTAGCAATAAAGTATACTTAATTAAGGTATATACACTGTTTTTCAGACATAATATTATTGCACATTTAATAGAATACAGTATAGGGTAAATATAACTTTATATACATTGGGAAACCAAACAATTTGTGACTCCCTTTATTGCAATATTTGCTTTATTGGGGGCAGTCTGGAACAGAACCTGCATATCAAGATATGCCTATAATTGGTCAGTCAAAGCACCTAGAAGGAAGGAAGGAAAACATTCTCTATGCCTAGAAAATATTGAGATAATAATAATCCTGATGTTAATTATAACAATGGTGACATTTACTAAGCACATGGCACCTGCTGTGTGAAATGTTACACATATATCTCATATTCTTTTCTCAAAACCTTTGATATAGATATTCCAATTCCCATTTCATAGAACTAGTATATCTATTAAGAGGAATTTGTCCCACAGGAAACCTAATCCAACTGACTTTTACAATAGGAAGAATTGATTACTTTCCATAATAAAAAGTCTCAAACTCTGTTGATGCAAGAACTCAAGAAGTCAGCAGGGGCCATGGTATTGGCACCACTTCCTTCTTCCATCCTTGGCATGTGAATTTTGACTGTTCTCACTTGACGTTCTTCCCACAAGATGGTTCCCAGTCTTCTAGAAATCATACTCTCTTACAGTGGTGAACAGTAACAAGAGGGGTTATTATGGCCAGGAAAATGTCCTCACAATTCTCTCAGACTTTCTTTATATCTTGTTGACCAGAAATGGGTAAAATCTACATCTTCAAAACTATCTTCAGCAAGAGGCATGAAATTATTTTGATCTCTTCAGAACAACTTAATTGATCTTTGGAACAAAGGAGAAGCTCAGCCACTTCTAAAGAATAGAGCTTGAAAACAGCTGAGCAGAATTAGGGGCAGGGCCCTGGTAGATGGCTGAGCATCCTGACACATGAACAAACAGAAATTCATGTATGACAAAGGCAATACAATATTGTAAAGTAATTAGCCTCCAATTAAAATAAATAAATTTAAATTTAAAAAAAAGGAAGAAAATAAAGATAGGCATAAGATTATATATATATATATATATATATATGTATCAGATCAGTGCAGTCACTCAGTCGTGTCCAACTCTTTGTGATCCATGGACTGCAGCACACCAGGCTTTCCTGTCTATCACCAATAATCTGGGAGGTTGCTCAAACTCATATCTGTCAAGTCAGTGATGCCATCTAACCATCTCATCCTCTGTCATCCCCTTCTCCTCCTGCTTTCAGTCTTTTCCAGGATCAGCTTCTTTTACAATGAGTCAGTTCTTCGCATCAAGTGGCCAAAGTACTGGAGTTTCAGCTTCAGCATCAGTCCGTCCAATGAAGAGTCAGGACTGATTTCCTTTAGGATGGACTGGTTGGATCTCCTTGCAGTCCAAGGGACTCTCAAGTCTTCTCCAACACCACAGTTCAAAAGCATCAAAGCTTTGGTGCTCAGTTTTCTTTATAGTTCAACTCTCACATCTGTACATGACTACTGGACCTTTGTTGGCAAAGTCATGTCTCTGCTTTTTAATATGCTGTCTATGTTCATCATAACTTTTCTTCCAAGGAGCAAACGTCTTTTAATTTCATGGTGGCAGTCACCATCCGCAGCGATTTTGGAGCCCAAGAAAATAAAGACTCTGTTTCCATTGCTTCCCCATCTATTTGCCACAAAATAATGGGACCAGATGCATGATCTTTGTTTTTTGAATGTTAAATTTTAAGCCAGCTTTTTCATTCTCCTCTTTCACTTTCATCAAGAAGCTCTTTAGTTCCTCTTCACTTTCTTCCATAAGGGTGGTGTCATTTGTTTTGTGTTTTTTTTTTTAATTTTTATTTTAACTTTAGTTTACTTTACATTACTGTATTGGTTTTGCCAAACAATGACATGAATTCACCACGAGCATGGTGTCATTTGCTTATCTGAAGTTATTGATATTTTTCCCTGCAATCTTGATTCCACTTTGTATCTCATCCAGCCCAGCATTTTGCATGATGTACTCTGCATAAAAGTTAACTAAGCAGGGTGACAATATACAGCCTTGACGTACTCCTTTCCCAACTTGGAACCAGTCCATTGTTCCATGTCTGGTTCTGACTGTTGTTTCATGACCTGCATACAATTTGCTCAGGAGACCGGTAAGGTGGCCTGGTATTCCCATCTCTTGAAGAATTTTTCACAGTTTGTTGTGATCCACAGAGTCAAAGGCTTTAGCATAATCACTAAGCAGAAGTAGATGTTTTTCTGGAATTCTCTTGCTTTTATGATGATCCAACAGATGTTGCAATTTGATCCTTGGTTTCTCTGACTTCTCTAAAACCAGCTTGAACATCTGGAAGTTCTCAGTTCAGGAGAATTTTGAGCATTACTTTGCTAGCGTGTGAGATGAGTACAACTGTGTGATAGCTTGAACATTCTTTGGCCTTGCTTTCTTGGGATTAGAATGAAAACTGACCTTTTTCAGTCCTGCGGCCACTACTGAGTTTTCCAAATTTGTTGACATATTGAGTGCAGCACTTTCACAGCATCATCTTTTAGGATTTGAAATAACTCAACTAGAATAGCTCACCTCCACTAACTTTGTTCATAATGTTGCCTCCTAAGGCCCACTTGACTTCACACTCCTGGATATCTGGTGCTAGGTGAGTGCTCACACCATTGTGGTTGTTTGGGTCATTAAGTTCTTCCGTGTATTTTTGCCACCTCTTTAAAATCTTCCACTTCTGTCAAGTCCATACCATTTTTGTCCTTTATTGTGCCCATCTTTGCATGAAATGTTCCCTTGGGATTTCTGATTTTCTTGAAGAGATCTCTAGTCTTTGGCATTCTATTGTATTCATCTATTTTTTGGCATTGATCACTGAGGAAGTCTTTGCTATCTCTCCTTGCTATTCTTTGGAACTCTGCATTCAGATGGGTGTATCTAACACTAACCCTTTTCTCCTTTGCCTTTTGCTTCTCTTCTTTTGTCAGCTATTTATAAGGCCTCCTCAGAAAACCACTTGCATTTTTGCATTTATTTTCTTGGAGATAGTTTTGATCACTGCCCCTGTACAATGTCACAAACCTATGTCCAGAGCTCTTCAAGGCACCCTATCAGATCTAATCCCTTGAATTTATTTGTCACTTCCACTGCATAATCATAAAGGATTTGATTTAGGTCATACCTGAATGGTCTAGTGGTTTTCCCTACTTTCTTCAATTTAAGTCTGAATTTGGCAATAAGGAGTTTATGATCTGAGCCACAGTCAGCTCCCAGTCTTGCTTTTGCTGACTGTATAGAGCTTTTCCATCTTTGGCTGCAAAGAATATAATCAATCTGATTTCAGTATTGACCATCTGGTGATTTCCATGTATAGAGTAATCTCTTGTTTGTTGGAAGAGGGTGTTTGCTGTAACCAGTGCATTTTCTTGGCAAAACTCTTTTATCCTTTGCCTTGCTTCATTCTGTACTCCAAGGCCAAATTTGCCTGTTACTCCAGATATCTCTTGACTTCCTACTTTTGCATTCCAGTCCCCTATGATAAGAAGGACATCTTTTTTGGTTGTTAATTCTAGAAGGTCTTGTAAGTCCTCATAGAACCATTCAACTTCAGCTTCTTTGGCATTAGTGCTCGGGGCATAGACTTGGATTACTGTGATACTGAATGGTTTTCCATGGAAATGAACAGAGATCATTATGTCATTTTTGAGCCTGCACCCAAGAACTGCATTTCAGACTCTTTCATTGACTTTGAGGGCTACTCCATTTCTTCTAAGGGATTCTTTCCCACAGTAGTAGATATAACAGACATCTGAATTAAAATCACCCATTCTGGTCCATTTTAGTTCACTGATTCCTAAAATGTCAATGTTATCTCTTGCCATCTCCTGTTTGACCACTTCCAATTTGCCTTGATTCATGGACCTAACATTCCAGGTTCCTATGCAGTAATGTTCTTTACAGCATCAGACTTTGCTTCCATCACCAGTCATATCCACAGCTGGGCATTGTTTTTGCTTTGGCTCAATCTCTTCATTCTTTATAGAGTTATTTCTTTTTATTATTTTTTTAATTTTTATTTTTACTTTATTTTACTTTACAATACTGTATTGGTTTTGCCATACATTGACATGAATCCATGATGGGTGTACATGCCTTCCCAAACATGAAACCCCTCCCATCTCCCTCCCCATAACATCTCTCTGGGTCATCCCTGTGCACCAGCCCCAAGCATCCTGCATCCTGCATCGGACATAGACTGGTGATTCGTTTCTTATATGATAGTATACATGTTTCAATGCCATTCTCTCAAATCTTCCCACCCTCTCCCTCTCCCTCAGAGTCCAAAATTCTGCTCTACACATCTGTGTCTCTTTTGCTGTCTCGCATACAGGGTCATCATTACCATCTTTCTAAATTCCATATATATGTGTTAGTATACTGTATTGGTATTTTTCTTTCTGGCTTACTTCACTCTGTATAATCGGCTCCAGTTTCATCCATCTCATTAGAACTGATTCAAATGTATTCTTTTTAATGGCTGAGTAATACTCCATTGTGTATATGTACCACAGCTTTCTTATCCATTCATCTGCTGATGAACATCTAGGTTGTTTCCATGTCTTGGCTATTATATAGAGTTATTTCTTAAAACCAAATAATAGCTTTGCCCATAGTCAGAGCCAGTTAATGGCAGAGTCAGGATTTAAACCTGGCTCTAAAAACATACATTCTAATACTTTCTGAAATTCATTCCCCAAGTCCTAGTGTATCTTGTTTCCAATTTAAAATTTGTTACAGAAAGTCTAAATCAATTCCAAGGTACATGCTGAGAAGTCCTATGCACCAGAAATGCAGACAAGCTGAATTTAATTTGCCCCATCTTCTTAGACCCTTGGCTTTCTCCCATCTCAGCCCCTAACTCTGCATTAGAAAAAATAGGGTGGGTATATATGTATACATATAGCTGATTCATTTCATTGTATAGCAGAGAATAATATAACATTAAAAATATTGTAAGAATCATCTACAGAAAAAATAAATACAGCATGCCAGATACTGGAAAATTTTTTAATAAAAAATTGTGATGCTTCACCAAAAACAAAACAAACAAACAAAACACAGGTAATATCACTGGCCATATTCCCCTTTCCCTCAAATTTTCTGTGCAAACATCAATAAGCATGATGCATCCACCTCTAATCTGTGATAGGAATCCAGGAGAGGTGTTCAAATCACCCTCTAGGGCACACTTTCTGTGAATCAAGATGCCACTCAACAACTTCACTCACATGAGAGGCAGCCCTATTGACAAATGTGAATGATATGATTACTGAAGACAAATGCCCCCTCTTCCAGGTAAAGATGTTCCTTCTTTGAACATGCTATGAGTAGAATCAAGTCATAGACATGTTGAAGAATAAAGTGGTTTGATGAGTGCACATTGAAAAATCAAAGCACAAAAAAGGTTTTCAAGGAAGAGTTAGAAAGTTGAAAGATCAAATGGATAGTTTAATCCTACAAGCAGAGGTGGGACTATGAGTAATCAAAGATGGGCAAATACAGTTGTTTCCTTAAAAGAGAAAGAAAAATATGTTTTCCCACAGTATGACTTAACTAGTATTTGCTCACTTGTAGCAGTTAACATAACAACATGGTATGTATTTCATCAGATACCAAAGAACTCTGAGTTAGAGACACATAGCCAAAATATTTTTAGAGATTATCACTTGTATTGTAAATATCATGGAACAGCATCAATTTATGTAACTGAATTGTTTTTGCATTCTACTACACCACTACTTGCATTTTAAAAAATTTGTTTTATGGGTAGTCATATTCAAAAACAAGTGAGTTAGCATCTAAATTTAAGATAACTGTAAATGGAAATCTTCTTTATTTTCGCATGTTCAATACCCTGCCGCCTATATTTTGAGTTCATTCTGTAACTCTAGCTCTGACTCACTGATATAAAAATAGTGTTTTAATTGTGTAAATCTTTTCCCCACTTTTTTGTGCTGCAACTGCCAGTAATTAACAATCATGCAACCTTGTTATAAGTTATGCTTCTGGGAGTTCCTTTGCCTTCTAACTAGTTCAAGGTCCCACAGGGCAATGCCTTTGTTTTTAACCCATCCCCTGTGGTGATACAGTTCAGTTTTTCCAAGGGCCTCTTCTGGGCAATGCAGTAGGATTGTTCTTGAGGAAATCAACACTCCTCCCCAAACAGCAGGAATACTCTAAGTGCTTATTAGTTGTTCCCATGCAGTATAAACCCAGAATATCTGTCCAGGTTCAAGAAGAGGTTCAGAAATAAGGTTCTTCTTAATTAGAGATGTCTGATCCTCTCAATCATAACAAAGAAGTGTCTAAATTCCTGTCAAAATCCTTCTCTTCTCTTGTGAGATTCCTAAATAAACAGCTGATGTCACGAGACTAAACTGCCACTGATGGAACACTTTCAGGGTCCTACACTTTCAGGCATGAGTCATTTTCTGCTAAAAGTTGTCTTTCCTTTGCTTTTCATCATCAGTTAAGCCTGTGTTGATGTTTGAGCTGCTACAACTTCTCAGCTGTCAATATTAAAATGAAGCAACATGGTTATCAAGCGACATTATTATTCTCTTAAAAAAAACTTGACAAAAAGAAGCATACTTTAAGCTCATTGTTCATTTAGGAGGTAGATACAGTTACAGAAGCCTCAGAATATATTTCTACAAAGTGTACAGAAGAGTAGCTTTACAGCTTATAAATGAGCTGACTTGCTTTTGTGTGAGTGAATGCTCAGTCCTGTCCAACTCTTTACAACCCTGTGGACTGCAGCCCACCAGGCTCCTCTATTTATGGAATTTTCCAGGAAATGATACTGGAGCAGGTTGCCAATTTCTCTTCCAAAGGATATTCCCAACCCAGGGATGGAACCCGTGTCTCTTGCCCCTCCTACATTGGCAGGTGGATTCCTACCACTGTGCCACCTGGGAAGTTTGGTACCTATTATTCCATAATAGTTGAATAAACTTTAATCTGATAATTTGAGGTGATTCAGTCTCTGCTAAAGTCATTTTTTTTAAATGAATATTTAAAGTCCTTGTGAAGCTCATTCAAAGTTTAGACTCATTATGAAGATTATTGCTGCCTTTCTCAAGAAGAGACCATTCTGCCTTTTCATGAGATGAAGTCTAGGTACAGAGAGAACCATCAACTGTCCGCTCCAGAGAAAGTGTCTCTTCTCTGCTTTCTCTAGCTGGTCCTTCGGCTCTGGCCTCTGTCCCTGCTAGAGATGCTGCTCAAGTCTCTTTGGCTCATATTCTGCTCTCAGCCCAAGATAGAAATGTGATGACAATTGCTTCTGGGAAGCTAAGCCATCGCTCCTTACTGCCTGGGCTTCCCATCTTCCTCCCTTGAACTTCAGATATTCAGCTGCACTAGACTTTGGCCTCTCTACTCCCTAGCCTTACTATCTCTCCATATTTCTCTAACTCCCCCGACCCTCCCTGAGCCTCCCCTCCCCACCTCATGCTGTTCCAACCACCCTGATCTTCCCTCTTTCTCCCTGCCCCACAGGAGAACTTTCTGAATCTGTTCCATACCTTATTGGAACTTAGGGGAAGCAGGTGGAGGCTGCTGCAGATCCTCCCACGCCTCAACACAACACATGTCTATGACGTCATAGCAGCTGTGCCCCGTCTGTACCTGGATGTTACTGACAAGTTGGGACTCACTGGGGACTGGATAATACGAGCGTTGGTGGACCAGTGGAGTGAAAGCCAACTGTCTTAGACTCAAGAAACATTGAAAGAAGAGGTCACAGTGCATTTAGGAAGGAACCTCCTTTCTTTTGCTTCTGAACTAGAAAGAGGTCTCCTCTAGAATCACATTCCTGGCCTCTCTGCCTCATCACTCCTTCCCAGAAAATGAGGAGCTGATCTGATGCTGAACTGTGGAAAGAACACAGATGAGGCGCCATATTCCTTCCCCCCTCTCTGCAGCTTCTGACCTGCAGAACTCACTGGCTCTTCTCTGTCCTCTTGAGATAAAGGGGGCAGCCCTTGCCAGAGAGGCATACACTTGTTCCACCCAGTGACTGCATGTCAGCCTAGTGCGGTAGAGAAATATCAGCCTATAACTAGAGGACCTGAGCTGTGTTCTCCCATATTCATTTTGTCATCAATCTCAATTTCTCTAAATCTTGTTTCTCTCTCAATTTGGATCTCAACGAAACAGGAAACAAGGTATTATTTAATAGTTGCCTCAAATCCCTGTAAAGACAGCATTCTCAATAACTTTTGCTGTATAGGCAGCAAAGCCATATGGCAGTGGAAGGAAGAGAAATGTGGGATCAAGAGCTTTTTCTTTTTTAATTTTTATTTTAACTTTATTCTACTTTATAATACTGTATTGGTTTGTTTTTGTTTTTGTTTTTGCTTTGTTAATGGGAGTTACAACAGTGTATTTGTATGTAATAGGGTGATCCTATAGTAAGGAACAAATAATAGAAGATGCAGGAGAGGGTGATAATTGCAGGATCAAGCCTTTCACTAGATGAAAGGAATGCATGGCATCCAGGACCCTAGAAGAGCGATTGCGATTGCCCTGAGATGAGAGGGAATGGTCGCCCATGGAAACACAAAGGAAAGCAGAAAACAGGTGCAGATATAATTCATGGTCTGGGGAGAAACCAGAAGTTATCTTCCTATTGTTTCCATTTTCTCAGTGAGATGAAAGAGCGAGGTCATCTACTATTACAATATGGACCAGACTGTAAATATTCGGAGAGCTTCATTGATTCTACCCAGCAGTAATTCAGTTTCACCCAATGTCCATGTGATTTCTTCAACTTTTAACTAAATATGAAGCTTCTTACCACTGTATGGATTCTCCTATTGTGTTTTTTTGTTTGTTTTTTTACTGTAAATGACTTTAAAGTCTTCTGAAGTGTAGAATGGGTAAATAATTAAACAGATGGAAATCAGTAAGTGGGTAAATAAAGTAAATGCATGCTGATTATAAAATATCATAGCCATGCTTCCCCATAAGAAAATTGCATTAAACTATATAACAAGGAAGAAATTCTTCCTTGTATTTCCCTGGGTGGAATTTTGAGAGCAGTATACTCTTGTTTGCATAACCTTGCTAACAGCTTAGGTTCCAAGACAAACTATCCATCTTTTCAGCATCCTGACACTGCCTTAGAGGGGCTATTTAAAATATTACAATACATCTTCAATAAACATTTTGGAGTGATAAGCTTTTTTCCTTTTCATCTTGATGAGGAGAGACT
Source organism: Kobus ellipsiprymnus (assembly GCA_006410655.1). NCBI lineage: Eukaryota > Metazoa > Chordata > Mammalia > Artiodactyla > Bovidae > Kobus > Kobus ellipsiprymnus. Next base: position 184,788 of record SJYR01002989.1, on the reverse strand, counting down.
CAGACACAGGGTAACCAAGAAGCTTACCTTGTGTTTTATATATAAAACAGGAAAAAGAATTTTGAAAGAAATCAAAGACATTAGTCAAATTTATGAGACTAAACTCTTCTTGTCCTTCATCCCATCTTATATGTTTGAATAAAAGTTATGACGTAAAAAGTAAGGGATTAATGAGTGTGACAAAACTGAACATTCAGTTCATTTCAGTTCAGTTCAGTCACTCAGTCGTGTCTGATTCTTTGCGACCCCATGAATTGCAGCACGCCAGGCCTCCCTGTCCATCACCAACTCCCGGAGTTCACTTAAACTCATGTCTATCGAGTCGGTGATGCCATCCAGCCATCTCACCCTCTGTCGTCCCCTTCTCCTCCTGTCCCCAATCTGGCCCAGCATCAGAGTCTTTTCCAATGAGTCAACTCTTCGCATGAGGCAGCCAAAGTATTGGAATTTCAGCTTTAGCATCATTCCTTCCAAAGAACACCCAGGATTGATGTCCTTTAGAATGGACTGGGTGGATCTCCTTGCAGTCCAAGGTACTCTCAAGAGTCTTCTCCAACACCACAGTTCAAAAGCATCAATTCTTTTAGCACTCAGCCTTCTTCACAGTCCAACTCTCACATCCATACATGACCACTGGAAAAACCATAGCCTTAACTAGACGGACCTTTAAGTATACTTAATTACAAAGTTGAAAATATTGAGAAGTAAAAACAGACAAACCTGTGAATACTGGGACATCATATTCCATTGGGAATGTCAGTTATCTAATGTTTATATGATTGGTATAGTTAACCATCTATGATAAAAAAATTACTCATTTTTATATGCTTATTTTCAAAAAATATTATTTGATTTTTATCATTGGATCAATATTTTAATCAAAGAAACTATGTCTGAAGTTTAAATAGTCCCAGATGTCAACTCCCTAATTTTCACAGTTATTCCACTTAGATTTTATTAACTTCTTTTATGAGATGATGAGGAGGAGGATCAATACATATACTGATTCTTGCTTCACAAGTTTAAGAGGAAGAAAAAGAACTTTCCCCACATGAATAAAACTGAGAAAGCCTCTTTTATCCTATTTTCTTCTTGCCACTCTGCTGAGACTGTGGGAAGGTACAGGTAATAATAACTGGAGTTGCTAATACAACTGAGCCACTTTTCCCAGTTGGCATGGCCACTGTTGAATGACTATATGGTGTAGCTTCCAGCTTATGTGTGCTCAGATAATGTAAGCTGGTATGGCCCTGAATCTTGCTCTCATTCTGGTTCTCTCTACTTTCTTGCTTACAGGAGATAGGATGATAAGTTATCCTAAGGGCCTAGTCATCATTCTTTCTCTCTGCTCTATTTAGACATTGCTTGGGCCCTGGAGAGCTTGCATTACTTTAGGAATAACAGGAGACATAGGGAATTAGACAGAAAAGACTCTCACTTGTTCCTTAAGCCCAAGTTGGATTTTCCAGCTCTATGGGGGATTCTTATACTATGATGTCAGGCAGAGTTCAGCTCAGAGTAAAGTTGATGATTTTATTTCCCTTAGTAATTTTAATTCTATTTGAAATTGATACCATTGGGAGGTGAATACCATTGATTTGTTATCTGTTAGCTATTTGGCACCATCTGTTTTGGGATTCCCTGGTGGCTCAAATGGTAAAGAATCTGCCTGCAATGCAAGAGACCTGGGTTCAATCCCTCAATCAGGAAGACCCCTTGGAAAACAGAATGGCTACCCACTCCACTATTCTTGCCAGGAGAGCTCCATGGACAGAAGAGCCTGGTGGTCTACAGTCCATCAGACATGACTGACACTTTCTGGTTAAAAATATGTATGAAATGATTGGAGTCTTTAACGTTTCATTCAGTTACAGTTTAATTCAAGAAGACTAAGCTGTAACCTAAAACTATCCTGTCACTTAAGCAACAAAATTTAATTTCAAATTAGAAATTCCTTTTTCTATGCATTAGAAGCCAATGTAATTTAGTGTTGAAAAGAGTTGGCTTGTTTGCACAAAAATAAATGTTAATATTCTTGGGAAAACACATTCCTTGGAACAAACTACAGAACAATATCATGTTTTTAAAAGTCTTCTGCAAAGTAGGAAACAGTACTTTTTATTCTCTCATTCATCAGTCTGTGCTTACCTTTTAGATAATCTTCTTTAGAGTCTGTACCTAGCTGTTTCATTGGTCCAGGTGCCCAAAGTTGTTACCTTCCTTCTACAGTTCAGTCTTAGCAACAGCAACAATGTCCTTCTCATCTCCTTCTCCTCCTGCCTTCAATCTTTCCCAGCATCAGGGTCTTTTCAAATGAGTCAGTTCTTCACATCAGGTGTCCAAAGTATTGGAGTTTCAGCTTCAGCATCAGTCCTTCTGAATGCTTAATGGCTACCAATGTCAAAATGACTCATCTACAAGACTTCCACCTGGGACTGTCACCAAGAGCATTGAACAAGGCCTCTGTGATAACCTGGGCTTCTTGCTGTGTAGAAGCTGACTTTCAAGAGGGGAGACCCATTGGGAAGCATCTGGATAGCCTGGGTTCTGAGAGGCAAGGCAGAAGTTGCATGGTTTTTTCTGATCTAGTCCTGGACTTCAGTGAATCTTGAAGTGTCACTTCCCTGAGTTCTGTTGGTTGCAAGGTCATGCCAGCTGCAAAGAGAGGCACATTAGATCTTACCTTTTGAAAAGAGAAATATCAAATAATTTATGACATCTTAATCTGCCAAATATTGGTCAAGGGGTTCAGTTCAGTCACTCAGTCCTGTCCGACTCATTGCAACTTCTTGGACTGCAGCACTCCTGGCTTCCCTGTTGATCACTAACTCTCAAAGCTTTCTCAAACTCATGTCCATTGATTCCACCCAACCATCTCATTCTCTGTCATTCCCTTCTCCTCCTGCCTTCAATCTTTCCCAGCATCAGGGTCTTTTCTAAAGAGTCAGTTCTTCACATCAGGCGGCCAAAGTGTTGAAGTTTCAGCTTCAGCATCAGTCCTTCCAATGAACATTCAGGACTGATTTCCTTTAGGATTCATTGGTTTGATCTTGCTGCCCAAGGGACTCTCAAGAGTCTTCTTCAACACAGTTGAAAAGCATCAATTCTTCGGTGTTCAGCTTTCTTTGGTGCTCAGCTTTCTCTATGGTCCAACTCTCACACCCATACAAGACAACTGGATAAATCATAGCCTTTACTAGATGGATGTTTGTCAGCAAAGTAATTTCTCTGCTTTTTAATATGCTGCCTAGGTTCGTCATAGTTTTTCTTCCAAGGATCGAGGGGCTTTTAATTTCATGGCTGCAGTCACCACCCGCAGTGATTTTGGAACCCACAAAAATAAAGTTTATCACTGTTTCCATTGTTTCCTCATCCATCTGCCATGAAGTGATGGGACCAGATGCCCTGATTTTTGTTTTTTTGAATGTTGGGTTTTAAGCCAGCTTTTTCACTCTCCTCTTTCATCTTCATCAAGAGGCTCTTTAGTTCCTCTTCGCTTTCTGCCATAAGGGTGGTGTCATCTGCATATCTGAGGTTATTGATATTTCTCCCAGCAATCAATTAGCAATCTAAAACCCACCTTCTAGAATGCTCACAAGAACCTCTCTCAGAAAAGATACAACAATTGTGGAAGCATTTGTTTCAGAGATTTTTTAGCTATATACTCCTCATAGATTGAGTAATTATTTCCACTGGGCTCATTGGAAAAATATAATCATTTTTCTCCCTGCTACTCTGTTTACAGGTATACAAGGTAGTGAAGTTCTTGGAAAGATCGAAAAGATTGCTTTATTAACATTGATTTCCAGGAGAAATTTTTTCCATCTGGTCTTTTAAACCAGGGATATTATTTTCCACCAGATGTGTTTAGTATAAGTGGTCAAATAGTGTCATGTTATTTTTCTGTTTTAGCTTTGTTTTTAGTTGAAATATTTAGTTTAAATATTCATGTCTTTTAAAAGCATAGCTTTGATAGAACCCATTTTCCCAAGAAGTCCTAGAAGCAGAAAATGTCATCCATAAATTGTGATGTAGTCATTGCTTATGTACTGGAATCTATGTTTTGGTCTGATAAAGAAAGAAGAAATCTTTTCACTTGAAAAATATATCTAGTCTTAACAAGCATACTTAAGCAATTGTCTGTGATTTTTTCCCCCACATTTTTATTTTCCAGGAAAGCTTCAGCTTCGTCTTGATTTGTTTGGTTTGAAATTAGGTAGCCACACTTTACCCCAGTCAATCAAAAAAACAAAAATTGTTTCAAGCTAGGCAGAAAAGTACTATAATAGTTGTTTTTACCACCAATGTTAGGTTTAAATAGCATTCAACAAACAAAAACCAACAAAAAAAGTGGAGGAAGATTGAAAAAATTTATTCTCCACCATTTCTGGCCCAGTGCTTTTCAAATATTAGCATACATATAGATTATTTGGAAAACTTGAATGGGTCTTGAATGGGGCTGAATATTTTGCATTTTCAAAAGCTTCCTGGAGATGACCGTGTCACTGGTTAACAGACCACATTTGGAGCATCAGAGGAGTAGATTGACTTAGCAAGAATTTGATTTGACTGGGATGGAAATATTTGGAAATAGAATTGTCAGAGACTCATTCCCTAATTAGATGGACTGCCAAGAGCAACACAGTTTAATGTATTTAAAAATCTTAAAGTTTTCAATTTTAAAAAGTCAATTAATATTTATTAATGGTAAAACATATGGAAATACTCACATAAGGGAATATTGTGTGGTTTTATGAGTTTTCATGAAACTAATTAGGTGACATATAAAGTATTACATTCACTCATAATTGCAGTTAAAGGCATGATACAAAATAATTCATTAAAACAAAGCTGATAACAATGGCTTTGATTGATATTGAAAATAAAGACATTTAAATGCTAATATTAATTATAATCAATTTTGGCAAGTTTTTGAACCAATGATTATAATTTTACAGACTTAGAAATAAGGATTTTATCTTTATACATCCTTTCTTTAAAATATATATTCTACAAAGATGTTGTTGTTATTGTTGTTCAGTTGCTAAGTCACTTCCAACTCTGTGAACCCAAGGACTGCAGTACACTAGGCTTATCTGTCCTCTGCTATCTCTGGGAATTTGTTCAAATTCATGTCCATTGAGTTAGTGATGCTATCTAAGCATCTCATCCTCTGCCTCTCCCTTCTCCTTTTACCTTCAGTCCTTCCCAGCATCAGGGAAAGCATCATTCTAGAAAGATATAAAAATCAGCATAATGAGAGGAACAAAGCAAACAAAAAACACCTCAAACACATTATTAACATTTTGGTATCTCTTTCCATACTTAAAAATAAAATCAACATATGGTTTTTAAAAATTCAGAGATTTTATTTTACTGATACTTGAATATTTTGCTTAGTACCTCATCACTATTAATGTTTTTCTACATGTTTAGTAGTTTTATATGTAGTTTTATCTTTAGCAATTATTTCACAATGTCTTGAATAATTCCTATGTAAGTTGCCTTTACCCTACTATTTTGCAACACCACAATTAACATTTTAAATGCTCATTTTACACATGCTATCTATTTTTTCTTAGGAAAAACTTTTGTGATTGGTGTAACTAATTAAAATATTATGAATTTTTCTAGTGTCCTTGCATGCATCATTTCAGAAAGACAATGACAAATTACTCTCCTGAAATGTACAAAATTTTACTCTCTCCAGTTCACTCCCCTGAAGAAGGAAATGGCAACCAACACCAGTATTCTGGCCTGGAGAATCCAATGGACAGAGAAACCGGGCAGGCTACAGTCCATGGGGTCACAAGAGTCAGACATGACTTAGCATCTAAACCACCAGTTCACTCACTATGTTAACCTCTGCCAATTTATCATTTGATAAATGAGACTTCTCATGCTGGCAAAGTTACTGTGAAAAAGCCATTCTCATACACAGTTAATGGAAGAGTAAATCAAAACAATATTCTTGGAAAACAATTTTTAACTGAGTGTTAAGGGCCTTGAGAATGCCCATACCCTTTGACCTATTTCTGAGAATTTATCCTAAAGCAACAACTCAAGTATGAAGAAATAATTGTACATGAGAATGCTTACCCGTTTATGTTTTTAATAGCAATGTCTTATAAACATAATACTTCTCTTAAAAATAAATAAATTATGTAAATTATGGCATTTCAGTTGTTGTTCAGTCGCTAAGTCATGTCTGACTCTTTGCAAACACCTTGGACTGAAGCTCTGTCCTCCAATATCCCCTGGAATTCATTCAATTCATGTCCATTGAGTCTGTGACATTTTCTAAACATCTCACTCTCCACCACCCCCGCTTCTTTTGCCTTCAATCTTTTCCAGCATCAGTGGCTTTTCCAAGGAGTCAGCTCTTTGCATCAGGTTGCCAAAATACCGGAGCTTCAGGTTCAGCATCAGTCCTTCCAATGAGTATTCAGAACTGATTCCTTTAGAATTGGCTGGCCTGATCTTCTTGCAGTTCAAGGGATTCTCAAGAGTCTTCTCCAGCACCCCAGTTTGAAAGCATCAGTTCTTTGGCACTCAGCCTTCTTTATGGAACAACTCTCACATCCATACATGACTACTGGAGAAAAATCATAGTTTTGATTATGTGGACCTTTGTTGGCAAAAGTAATGTCTCTGCTTTTTAATATGCTGTCTATGTTGGTCATAACTTTCCTTCCAAGGAGCAAGTGTCTTTTAATTTCATGGCTGCAGTCACCATCTGCAGTGATTTTGGAGCCTGAGGAAATAAAATCTGTCACTGCTTCCAATTTTTCCCCTTCTATTTGCCATGAAGTGATGGAACAAGATGCCATGATCTTCGCTTTTTGAATGTTAAGTTTTAAGCCAGCTTTTTCACTCTCCTCTTTCACCTTCATCAAAAGGCTCTTTAGTTCTTCACTTTTTGCCATTAAAGTGATATCATCTTCATATCTGAAGTTGCTGATATTTTTCAGGGCAATCTTGATTCCAGATTGTGATTCAACCAGCTCAGCATTTCACATGATCTACTCTGCATAGAAGTTAAATTAATAGGTGACAATATATGGCCCTGTCATACTCCTTTGCCAATGGAATCAGTCTATCGTTCTATGTATGGTTCTAATTGCTGCTTCTAGGCCCTCATACAGGTTTCTCAGGAGACAAGTAAGGTGGTTTAGGGTTTAATATTCTGATCTCTGTAAGAATTTTCCACAGTTTGCTGTGATCCACACAGTCAAAAGCTTTGGCATAGTCAATGAAAAAGAGTAGATGTTTTTCTGGAAGTCCTTGCTTTATCCATGATCCAACAGATGTTGGCAATTTGATCTCTGGTTCCTCTGCCTTTGGTAAATCCAGCTTGTACATCTGGAAATTCTCAGTTCATGTACTGTTAAACCCTTGATTGAAGGATTTTGAGCATAACTTTACTTAATAGCATGAGAAAAAAAGCACAATTTTATGGTAGTTTGAACATTCTTTGGAATTGCCATTCTTTGGGATTGGAATGAAAACTGACATTTTCTTTTCTTTTTTAGGTTCAACTGATTTTTTATTATTTATTTTTTAATAAAATTTTAAAATATAAATTTATTTATTTTAATTGGAGGCTGATTACTTTACAATATTGTATTGGTTTTGTCATACATTGACATGAATCCAGCACAGGCGTACATGTGTTCCCCATCCTGAACCCCTCTCCCACCTCCCTCTCCATCCAATCCCTCTGGGTCATCCCAGTGCACCAGGCCCTAGCATCCTGTATGATGCATCAAACCTGAACTGGCAATTCATTTCACATATAATCGAGATTGCTGTGAGAAATAGCAATAACCTCAGATATGCAGATGACACCACCCTTATGGCAGAAAGTGAAGAGGAACTAAAAAGCCTCTTTGATGAAAGTGAAAGAGAAGAGTGAAAAAGTTGGCTTTAAAGCTCGAAATTCAGAAAACAAAGATCATGGCATCTGGTCCCATCACTTCATGGGAAATAGATGGGGAAATAGTGGAAACAGTCACAGACTTTATTTTGGGGGCTCCAAAATCACTGCAGATGGTGACTGCAGCCATGAAATTAAAGACACTTACTCCTTGGAAGGAAAGTTATGACCAACCTAGATAGTATATTCANGGGCTCCAAAATCACTGCAGATGGTGACTGCAGCCATGAAATTAAAAGACGCTTACTCCTTGGAAGAAAAGTTATGACCAACCTAGATAGTATATTCAAAAGCAGAGACATTACCTTACCGACTAAGGTCCATCTAGTCAAGGCTATGGTTTTTCCAGTGGTCATGTATGGATGTGAGAGTTGGACTGTGAAGAAGGCTGAGCGCCGAAGAATTGATGCTTTTGAAGTGTGGTGTTGGAGAAGACTCTTGAGAGTCCCTTGGACTGCAAGGAGATCCAACCAGTCCATTCTGAAGGAGATCAACCCTGGGATTTCTTTGGAAGGAATGATGCTGAAGCTGAAACTCCAGTACTTTGGCCACCTCATGCGAAGAGTTGATTCATTGGAAAAGACTGTGATGCTGGGAGGGATTGGGGGCAGGAGGAGAAGGGGACGACCCAGAATGAGATTGCTGGATGGCATCACGGACACGATGGACGTGAGTCTGAGTGAACTCTGGGAGATGGTGATGGACAGGGAGGCCTGGCATGCTGTGATTCATGGGGTCGCAAAGAATCGGACATGACTGAGCGACTGAACTGAACTGAACTGAACTGATATCCTTTTCAGCCAGCTCTTTTGTGCAGGATAAGCTCTATATAGTCAGCAAAAGCAAGACCAGGAACTTATTGTGGCTCATATCATGAGCTCTTTCTTGCAAAATTCAGACTTAAATTGAAGAAAGTAGGGAAAACCACTAGACCAATCAGGTATGACCTGAATCAAATCCTTTAATGATTATACAGTGGAAGTTACAAATAGATTCAAGGATTAGATCTGATAGAAAGAGTGCATGAAAAACTATGGACAGAGGTTTATAACATTGTACAGGAGGTGGTGACTAAAACAATCCCCAAGAAAAAGAAACACAACAAAGCAAAATGGTTGTCTAAGGAGGCCTGACAAATAGCTTGGAAAGGAAGAGAAGCAAAAAGCAAAAGGAGACAAGAAAAGATACAGGCATCTGAATGAAGAGTTCCAAAGAATAGCAAGAAGAGATTAAAAGTCTTATGAAGTGAACAGTGCAAAGAAACAAAGGAAAAACAATAGAATGGGAAATATTAAGGATCACTTAAAGAAAATTATAGATACCAAGGGAACATTTCATGCAAAGATGGGCACAGTAAATGACAGAAATGGTAGGGACCTAACAGAAGCAGAAGGTATTAAGAAGAGGTGGCAAAAATACACAGAACTGTGGAAAAAAGTCTTAATGACCCAGATAAGCACGATTGTGTGATCACTCACCTGGAGCCAGGTATCCTGGAGTGTGAAGTCACACAGGCCTTAGGAAGAATTACTATGAACAAAACTGGTGGATGTGATGGAATTCCAGCTGAGCTATTTCAAATCTTGAAAGATGATGCTGTGAAAGTGCTGCACTAAATGTGTCAGCAAATTTGGAAAACTCAGCAGTGACCACAGGACTGAAAAAGGTCAGGTTTCATTCCAGTTTCAAAGAAGGGCAATGCCAAAGAATGTTCAAATTACTGCACAACTGCATTCATTTCACATGCTAGCAAGGTAATGCTCAAAATCCTTCAAGCTACACTTCAATAGTACATGAACCAGGAACTTTCAGATGTACAAGCTATATTTAGAAAAGGCAGAGGAACCAGAGATGAAATGGCCAACATCCAGTGGATCATAGAAAAAGCAAAAAATTCCAGAAAAACATCTATTTCTGCTTCATTGACTATGCCAAAGCCTTTGATTGTGTGGATCACAATGAACTGTGGAAAATTCTTCAAGAGATGGAAATACCAGACCATCTTACCTGCCTCCTGAGAAACCTGTACAGAGGTCAAGAAGCAACAGTTAGAACTGGACACAGAACGAGGGACTGGTTCCAACTTGGGAAAGGAGGGCCTCAAAACTGTATATCGTCATCCTGCTTATTTAACTATATTCAGAGTACATCATGTGAAATGCCAGGCTGGATGAAGCACAAGCTGGAATCAAGATTGCTGGGAGAAATATCAATAACCTCAGATATGGAGATAACACCACCTTTATGGCAGAAAATGAAAAGGAACTAAAGAGCCTCTTGATAAAGGTGAAAGAGGAGAGTGAAAAAAAAATAAAACTTTTTCATTTAAACTCAAGGCTTAACACTCAACATTCAAAAAACAAAGATCATGGCACCTGGTCCCATCACTTTACGGCAAATAGATGGGAGACGATGAAAACAGTGACACACTTTATTTTCTTGGGCTCCAAAATCACCTTGGACAGTGACTGCAGCCATGAAATTAAAAGATGCTTGCTCCTTGGAAGAAAATCTATGACATACCTAGACAGTGTATTAAAAAGAAGAGACATAACTTTGACAACAAAGGTCTGCCTAGCCAAAACTATGGTTTTTCCAATAGTCATGTATGGATGTGAGTGTTGGGGGCATAAAGAAGGCTGAGCCCTGAAAAACTGATACTTTTCAACTGTGGTGTTGGAGAAGACTCTCGAGAGTCCCTTGGACTGCAAGAAGATCAAACCAGTCAATCCTAAAGGAAATCAGTCCTGAATTTTCATTGGAATGACTGATACTGAAGCTGAAACTCCAAAACTTTGGCTGCCTGATGTGAAGAACTGACTCATTGGAAAAGATTCTGATGCTGGGAAAGATTGAAGGCAGGAGGAGAAGGGGACTACAGAGGATGACATGGTTGGATGGCATCACCAACTCGATGGAAATGTGTTTGAGTAAGCTCTGGGAATTGGTGATAGACAGGAAGCCTGGTGTGCTGCGGTCCATGGGGTCACAAAGAGTCAGGCATGAGTGAATGGCTGAACAGCAACAACAAAATTGTCTTCTATAATGGCTGTATCAGTTTACATTCTCACCAACAGTGCAACAGGGTTCCCTTTTCTCCACACCCGCTCCAGCATTTATCGTTTGTGGACTTTTGGATGATGGCCATTCTGACCAACTTGAGATGACACCTCATTTTGGTTTTGATTTCCATTTCTCTAATAATGACTGAGGGTGAGCATCTTTCCATGTGTTCATTAGCCATTTATGTATCTTCTTTGGAGAAATGTCTGTTTAGGTCTTTAGTCCACTTTCTGATTAGATTGTTTGCTTTTTTGGTATTAAGCTAAATGAGCTGCTTGTATATTTTGGAGATTAATTCTTGGTCAGTTGTTCTAGCTTGAAGGATTTGAGCATATACTTGCTAGCATATGAAATGAGTGCAATAGTACCGTAGTTTGAACATTCTTTAGCATTGCCCTTCTTTAGGATTGGAATAAAAACTAATCCCATGGGATACAATCTATTAAAATGCAGTTGCAAAAAAAAAAAAAGAAAAGAAAGGAAAATACTTCCAGAATCCAAAACTTGATTTTATAATAGCTTTGTACTCAACAACCTCTTAATAAATTTTCACTCAAAGTGAACTTGGAAGCTTGTCATCATTTTTCCTATATATTAGAGTTTCACCTGAGGGAGAAATTTCTGAAAATTAATCCTGGTTACCAAGAATGAAAAAAACATTCAATAGATCACAGTTAATTTCATGACAATATTATTTATGAAGGAAAAATCATTGCTTATGTTCAGGCTACTGTCAAAACATTTGTAACATGCTTCTAAAAGGCCCAGAGAGAAGCATGTGTAGAGATTACCAAGGGCAACAATGAAAGTGCTGGCTTCCCTCTTCTTTCCCTAACACACTTTCTGAGATGAGCTTTAGCACCTAGACTGTCCCTGGTGGCTCAAGAAAGCATTTCAGTATCATCAAAAGTCTGGATACTGAGCTGAGTTTGCTGTAAGCCTACAGATGATAGTTTGTTTGCTTGTTTTTAATCAGTTTTATTTCCTAAATTCCCCTCACATTCCCACTGGCGTGATATCATTTTGAAAACATTTCATCTTTAAGTTCCAGAACAGTTTTTAGAAATTTTTTGATAATAAGGGCAACAACTTATATAATTGACTATGAAAAAGAAATACACCACAGGGCTATGCTTATAAGTGTCTGTGTTGTGTGTACATGTGAATTGAGATCTCCAATCTACAGCTGTATTAAATTTTGGATCTGTATCTTTTCTATATGGAATCATAGAATATTGACATGACATTAAAAAGAAATCAATCCATTGTCTGCAATTATTTATGTTTTCAAATACCTTGAAGACAGGGACTTTTTCTCTAGTGCTTGGGTCCACAAATAACAACTAGTAGGTGACCAACGCGGAGAAGGCAATGGCACCCCACTCCAGTACTGTTGCCTGGAAAATCCCATGGACGGAGGAGCCTGGTAGGCTGCAGTCCATAGGGTCACTAGGAGTCGGACACGACTGAGCGACTTCCCTTTCACTTTTCACTTTCATGCATTGGAGGAGGAAATGGCAACCCACTCCAGTGTTCTTGCCTGGAGAATCCCAGGGACGGGGGAGACTGGTGAGCTGCTGTCTATGGGGTCACACAGAGTCGGACACGACTGAAGCAACTTAGCAGCAGCAGCAGATGACCAATAGAGTGAAAAGGTCCCCACTTCTTACATGTTAAAACCTGAGGCCAAGAGAAGAAAAGTGGCTGGCACAGCTCTTCCAAAGCTATGTTTCAGTAGAACTGGGACATCACAGCATCTTCACCTACATCCCAACTCTCTGTCCAATAATAGATTTTAAATGTCTACTGATGTTTTAAAATGGATGAATTCCTCCTCTTTACTTCATAAAGGCCTAAGTTTGTGAGGTAAAGCTACTTCCAGATATCAAATATTTAACCCACATAACTTCTTTAAAGCATAAATAACCCCCAGGGAAATGTATTTGTTGTGTAACTGTTTCAGTTCCTTGATTGACAGACAACAGAACTTGGAAGCTTGAATAGTCTGGATCTATGAACTGCAACTTCCAAAGAACCACTATATGTGGTTTGCTCTTCATACCATCACATACAAGAAAGAAAGTCCACCACAAATAATTTATCATAAATTCTACTTTTGAAAATAAGCTATAAAAAGGAGTTTAATTTAACCCATCATTAAAAGAGCAAATAAATAATTTTTGACCCCTAAACTTTTTGGGCAATCTAGGCCTGTCTTTGCAGTACTTATTTGGGCTTCTATTTTCTTGAAGGAATGAAGTCTTGCTGAGAGATACAAGGAGAAGGAAGTAAGATAAACACGAGTGTGCCAGCTGCTCTAAGATGAGCAACCTCAAAGATTTAAACTTGGTTCCAACCCCTTGAAAAATAAGTGAATCAGCATGTGGAGAAGCCTACAGGTCTTGAACATGAAAAGCCTGGTAAACTGTGGTCATGAGCACTCAGAAGCTGTGATGAAAGAAATCCAGTCCCAGTTAATGCTCCAAACTTTATGACTATAGTTTTTGCATTAACTGACAAAGTGGAACAACTTCACAGTCATAATAGTATAGACTCCTCCAATCACTTTCTCTCTACAGTTTCATAGTAAGATGAGATCTGTGTGGGCCTTTGCAGGTTATTATCCTGTGTTTTATCCAGTGACTGAACTAAACAAGTGCTGAATAAATCTGCACAGGATACTACCCTAAACAGTCTTATTTAATTCTCACAAAAGTCTTATGAAACAAGGAGGACAGCTATTATTCCCATCTCACAGAAGACAAAGTTCCCAGACACCATGTCATCATCATCACTAGGGTTCATTAGGCACTGACCATGTGCTAAGCCCTCTGAATGTATTAACCTGTCTAATTTCCATGGTATTGTGATATGGTAGATATGAACAGCATCTCTATTTTACAGGTAAGAAAACTAAGACATAGAGAAATTAACACATAAGTATTAACATAACTACAATCAGCTATCACAATTAGGAACTAGCACCGGGAACCTAGGAAGGTGGCTCCAGAGTCCATACTTATATCATGACAATATCATGCCTTGATATTTGACTTCCCAAGTAGTATCCACTTGCTTTGGGATTGGTTACATGACTAGTTGATGGCCAGTCCAAGACTACTTCCATCCTCCCTCCAGCCCACCTCCCTACCTCAGTAGGCCCTGTCAATCATCACCTGCAAAAACAAAGCTGCCCTGGGCCTCAGAACAAGTCTAATTAACTGGAGAGTGAGCTTGTCCAATTAACTGATGAACTAACTCTTCATAGAAACCCAAGTCAGGAGGATACCTTCCAAAGACAGGTGAAAGGCCTTAAGGTGGAGGTCCCTGGTAAACCTCCAGGGACACTCATATTCTAAACTTACTATTGAAGATTCACCTGTTAGATAACACAAAGCCTCTTATATGTAATTGGAAGTCACTACCTTCTTAGGAAAACCTCATAGTTGGAGAACATGCCAGAGCTGTGTGATTCCAGGAATGAAAGGGCAATGAAAGAAAGAAACATATAACCTGTGTTCTATAGGGAGATTACTTGTAAGAAGGTTCTTCATATGGGATAACCTAACAAAATCACTGCAGATGGTGACTGCAGCCATGAAATTAAATGATGCTTACTCCTTGCAAGAAAAGTTATGGCCAACCTAGATAGCATGTTGAAAAGCAAAAGTCCATCTAGTCAAGGCTATGGTTTTTCCAGTGGTCATGTATGGATGTGAGAGTTAGACTGTGAAGAAAGCTGAACACCGAAGAATTGATGCTTTTGAACTGTGGTGTTGGAGAAGACTCTTGAGAGTCCCTTGCACTGCAAGGAGATCCAACCAGTCCATTCGGAAGAAAATCAGCCCTGGGATTTCTTTTTTTTTTTTTTTAATTTTTATTTTATTTTACTTTACAATACTGTATTGGTTTTGCCATACATTGACATGAATCCACCACGGGTGTACATGCGTTCCCAAACATGAACCCCCTCCCACCTCCCACTCCATAACATCTCTCTGGGTCATCCCCATGCACCAGCCCCAAGCATCCTGCATCCTGCACTGGACATAGACTGGCGATTCGTTTCTTACATGATAGTATACATGTTTCAATGCCATTCTCCCATCTCATCCCACCCTCTCCCTCTCTCTCTCCCCCAGAGTCCAAAAGTTCTCTCTATAGATCTGAGTCTCTTTTGTTGTCTCGCATACAGGGTCATCATCCCCATCTTTCTAAATTCCATATATATGCGTTAGTATACTGTATTGGTGTTTTTCTTTCTGGCTTACTTCACTCTGTATAATCGGCTCCAGTTCCATCCATCTCCTTAGAACTGATTCAAATGTATTCTTTTTAATGGCTGAGTAATACTCCATTGTGTATATGTACCACAGCTTTCTTATCCATTCATCTGCTGATGGACATCTAGGTTGTTTCCATGTTCTGGCTATTATAAACAGTGCTGCGATGAACATTGGGGTACATGTGTCTCTTTCAATTCTGGTTTCCTCGGTGTGTATGCCCAGCAGTGGGATTGCTGGGTTATAAGGCAGTTCTATTTGCAATTTTTTAAGGAATCTCCACACTGTTCTCCATAGTGGCTGTACTAGTTTGCATTCCCACCAACAATGTAAAAGGGTTCCCTTTTCTCCACACCCTCTCCAGCATTTATTGCTTGCAGACTTTTGGATTGCAGCCATTCTGACTGGTGTGAAGTGGTACCTCATTGTGGTCTTGATTTGCATTTCTCTGATAATGAGTGATGTTGAGCATCTTTTCATGTGTTTGTTAGCCATCTGTATGTCTTCTTTGGTTAAATGTCTATTTAGGTCTTTGGCCCATTTTTTGATTGGGTCGTTTATTTTTCTGGAATTGAGCTGCAGGAGTTGCTTGTATATGTTTGAGATTAGTTGTTTGTCAGTTGCTTCATTTGCTATTATTTTCTCCCATTCCGAAGGCTGTCTTTTCCCCTTGCTTATAGTTACCCTTGTTGTGCAGAAGCTTTTAATTTTAATTAGATCCCATTTGTTTATTTTTGCTTTAATTTCCAGAATTCTGGGGGGTGGATCATAGACGATCCTGCTGTGATTTATGTCGGAGAGTGTTTTGCCTATGTTTCCCTCTAGGAGTTTTATAGTTTCTGGTCTTAGGTTTAGATCTTTAATCCATTTTGAGTTTATTTTTGTGTGTGGTGTTAGAAAGTGATCTAGTTTCATTCTTTTACAAGTGGTTGACCAGTTTTCCCAGCACCACTTGTTAAAGAGATTGTCTTTACTCCATTGTATATTCTTGCCTCCTTTCTTTGGAAGGAATGATGCTAAAGCTGAAACTCCAGTACTTTGGCCACCTCATGCGAAGAGTTGACTCATTGGAAAAGACTCTGATGCTGGGAGAGATTGGGGGCAGGAGAAGAAGGGGATGACCGAGGATGAGATGGCTGGATGGCATCACTGACTCGATGGACGTGACTCTGAGTAAACTCCAGGAACTGGTGATGGACAGGGAGACCTGGCATGCTTCGATTCATGGGGTCCCAAAGAGTCGGACGTGACTGAGTGACTGAACTGGCTGAACTGACCTTAATGCTATTTAAGAGTCCATGTTTTAGCAACTAGTCTAGGACATTTAAATATGTTTACATCAAATATAGACTGTTTCCCTTTTACACTGTTGGTGGGAACGCTAACTAGTACAGCCACCATGGAGAACAGTGTGGCGATTCCTTAAAAAACTGGAAATAGAATTGCCACATGACACAACAATCTGACTGCTGGGCATACACACTGAGGAAACCAGAAATGAAAGAGACACATGCACGCCAATGTTCTTTACCGCACTGTTTACAATACCTAGGACACAAAAGCAACCTAGATGTTCATCGACAGACAAATGGATAAGGAAGTTATGATACATATACACAATGGAATATTACTCAGCTCTAAAAAAAAATGCATTTTAGTCAGTTCAATGAGGCAGATTAAACTGGAGTCTATTATACAGAGT
Organism: Kobus ellipsiprymnus; assembly: GCA_006410655.1. NCBI lineage: Eukaryota > Metazoa > Chordata > Mammalia > Artiodactyla > Bovidae > Kobus > Kobus ellipsiprymnus. Next base: position 167,804 of record SJYR01002989.1, on the reverse strand, counting down.
GAAGTAAGTCAGAAAGGGAAACACCAATACAGAATATTAACACATCTATATGGAATTTAGAAAGATGGTAATGACAATCCTATATGCAAGGCAGCAAAAGAGACAGAGAGCCTGTAAAGAACAGGCTCTTGGACTATGTGGGAGAAGGCAAGGGTGGGATGACCTGAGAAAATAGAATTGAAATATGTATATTACCATATGTAAAATAGATGACCAGTGCAAGTTCGATGAATGAAGCAGGGCACTCAAGCCTGTACTCTGGGACAATCCTGAGGGATGGGGTGGAGAGGGAGGTGGGAGGGAGGCTCAGGATGAAGGGATAATTGTGTACTCATGGCTGATTCATGTTGATGTATGGCAAGACCACCAAAATATTGTAAATTAATTATCCTCCAATTAAAATAAATACATTTTTAAAACAAATATGTGGTGTTTCATAAGCCACACAACAAATGGATTCCTAAATCATTCTGCTAAGTGAACATTCATTTTTCTTCCCCCGCACACATAAATGAAAAGCTTATATGCTCCTATATTCAAATTTTATCTAGTAAGAGAAAAATATCACTGAAGATTTTTGAAGAAAATGAATTGACACACACAGTGATTTCTTCCAAGCAGCTCTTCTATTTTCAAATACCAGAACATGGCAAAGGACTAAATGTGTTAAGATATATTTACTGAGAAAATTGGTGTCTGACTTACCCGCTGGATTTCTATCAAAGAACAATACCGGAACTCTCAAAATGGACTGCAACATTTTGTTGTGCAAAGTTTGTGAAGAATTAACAAGGATGTACAATGCCAACATTGATCTTGTGACACCAAGAAGGAGACTAGATCCAGTTAAACCTGAAATGAAGAAATGCCACTCATAATATAAAATCTCTGCCTTTTCTTCAACGATACTGAAGTACAGCAGGCAGTTTATAAAGATATTATGTATTTTCCACTATGAAAAGAATTTACATATAATTTTATACATAGAATGTGAAATAAATAAGTTTAGATACATATATGCCTGGAGAGTCCCAGGGATGGGGGAGCCTGGTGGGCTGCTGTCTCTGGGGTCACACAGAGTCAGACACGACTGAAGCGACTTAGCAGCAGCAGCAGTAGCAGCAGCAGCAGATACATATATAGAATGGATTCTGTAAGAGTTTAATGCATTCACAAGATACATTTATTAAAAAGAATATGAAAATCAGTATTTTCCTTTCACTAAACAGAAACCACGTGTGAAGAAAAAATGAAGTGTAAACTGCAATTTCATTCTAGGCTTTCCAAACTCAATTTGCAAGTTCCAATAAAAACTCAGAAGAAAAATTAATTATAAAAAGTAGTTAATCGTTCTTTCTCCATGTTTCAAATCTCACTATTTACAAAATTTTCCATAATGTGAAATTGTGGTATGCTTTGGTACCAGCATGTGAATTAACAGGAAACAGGAGAAATTATTTCACTTCATCGTACAAAATACCCAGTAGTTTTTAAAAATAGGTAAATACCATACTAAGTTACAAGTAGAAAATGTCTTAAATAGTTGAATTGCAAGAAAATACAAATTATATCTTAACACAAGATAATTAACCTAAAAGAGCATCTAATCTCATTGTTTTATAGAAACAAAAAGCATTTGTAAATGCACATAATTATTTAAATTTGTTTTATTAATGACATAAATGAGCATTTACTATGCATATAAAAATTAAAATAGCCCTCCAAACATCTCTTGAACCCATGATACTAGGAAACTGGAAATAACTTCTGTTATAAATATTCCATCAGGTATTTTTTTCTCCTTCAGCTTCTCACATCACTGTTATTCCAACTCTCAAAGCTGTTCAAATTCCTGAATTCCATCAACAGGCATTTGCCTTAGCCCACTATCCTAAATGAATATACAACAGAATCTTTTCCTTCCTTTAAGCCCCCACAGTCCACCAATTCAGAAAGTAAACAGCTAACGGATTTAGGTTTCTTAGCAAATGATCAACAAAAGAAATATCAAATTTCAATCAGTGGGTTCTTACAAAGATCTAATTCACTCTGTATTTGCAGAAAGTTGGTATGCATGTTTCTTGTGCAAATATTTTAAAATCTTAGATGAGGATTTCCTTTTGAAAGTATGAAATGCTACACATATTCTAGGCACTCTTGAGAAAACAGAGCCATATTAATTAATATTAGTCTGGCAAGCCAGATGTTAAATTAATCACACAATTGAAAGTGCAATAACATTGTGATCTCAAGGTAAGAAAGAGAAGGAATCCTAATTAATTCCCAGACACTGGATTTCGCCCTACTTAGCTTCTCTCTTGGAGAAGGCAACGGCACCCCACTCCAGTACTCTTGCCTGGAAACTTCCATGGGCAGAGGAGCCTGGTGGGCTGCAGTCCATGGGGTCTCGAAGAGTCGGACACGACTGAGCGACTTCACTTTCACTTTTCAATCACTGGAGGAGGAAATGGCAACCCACTCCAGTGTTCTGGTCTGGAGAATCCCAAGGACGGGGAGCCTGGTGGGCTGCCATCTATGGGGTCGCACAGAGTCGGACACGACTGAAGCAACTTAGCAGCAGCAGCAGCTTCTCTCTTAAGTAACTGGTGAAGCCCAAGGGATGAGCAGTGTAGCAAAGGGGAGTTTGCATACCTTCAAGGAAATAGTGCTTTGGCTTGGGGGCCCTTGCTGCCAGAGGAATTCATCTAAGTTCAATAAAAAACAGGGTCTATTTAGACAGAACTGGAAAAATTCAAACCACAGGGTGGGGATCCATTTCTAATCCCCTTGTCCATCCATATAATAAGATTTAGATAAAGCAACCCATTGGAATAGACAGTAGCACATGTTTCCTGTGTGATTTTCTAGATGTTCAATTCTAGTTTAACTTCCAAAATCCAGTACAAAGCAAATTAAGAGTCTTCACTCACCTTCTTCTAGTAGATTTTTAAAATAATTATTCCAATTAATTAATAGAATAAATGCGACTCAGACCCTTATTTGTTGAGGTATTTCTGAATTTCTCCTGGAAGCCCTAGTTGCGCATGCAAGCTCCTTGTAAGCACCTCAGACTCTAGTATAATAGACCAGATGATTCGGCTTTACCTGAAAAAATTCCTAAGTACCAGTTCAGATCAAGCATCTCCGTTATATTTTCTTTTTCATATGCCATGATATTCAGAGTATGCTGTTCATTTGCCCTATGGAACAGGGAAGAAAAAAATATTATGCTATAGATAGAATGTACATATATACCAGAAAAAAATTAACCTTGATTTAGGAGATGAATTTAATGCTAGATAATGGTTCCAAGCTCTAGGGGCCCTATGTCTCTCTACCTTATAGAGATACCATTTGAATCACAACTTTCAGTCCTCAAAAATGTCTGTGAGAAAGCCTCTGAGAGTGAGACATGGAGAGAGACCATGGGAGGGTCACAGTCCAGCAGGAACTGTGATTTTTCTTCAGGGAGACTACATGAGGGTCAGAAGAGGAGGCTGAACAATCCCCACCCCTCCCCTTGACCCTGTGGGAAAGTGAGGCTCCGTGTAGACTTCACAGCACTTTGGGTCAGAGCAGGAATCACTCACCAGTTTAAAAGCCACCAATCCTGCAGGATGTAGGCAACCTGGAGCAGGAAACAACAGTCACTCACACACTGACGTTACTGAGCCCTCACACCCCACTCACCAGGATGGGGGATGGAAAGGTTCCAGAACAGGGAGATGGTCCTTCCAACTCAGGTCTGTGCCAAGCCCCACATCCCAGGTGACGCACATGTTATATTTTAATATCTCTAACAGGCTTTTTTTTTCTAGAATCTGTCACAAACACACATCAATAAGCCTCACTTATTTTGTTACCCAAAGATAGCATATTTGAATGAAAATCCAAGTACATGTCAAAAAAAAACTATGAGTATAAATGCTCAGGGTTTTGAAGGAAGACTCTTGACAGGTACTGTGATGGTCCGTTTTCTGTGTCACCTTGGCCATTCCAGTCTCTGGTCATTTAATCAAACACTCCTCTAGATATTAATGTGAAGGTATTTTTTGTGAATCGTGGTTTATATCTATAATTAGTCAATTTGAGTAAAAATAACCACCAACAATGTGGTGTGCCCCATCCAGTCAGTCGAAGGCTCTAAGAGCACAACCTGAAGCTTCCTGGAGGAGGAAGAAATTCTCCCTTAAGACTGCAGCTCCTGCCTGAGGTTCCAGCCTGAAGGCCTGCTCTTCTGCTTTCAGATTCACCCAGTTAGATCCCACAGCTTCATGAGCCAGTTTTTTTTTTAAATAAAATTAACTAAATAGATACAGTATAAATAGTATGTGAATATCAAGCTAAGGGCACACTACAAAACAAATTTCCTTACTTACCTGAGCTGCTATGCATACTAGAATAAGGAAAATGATGACAGACCAGTGAGCACCAGCTCTGAAGTAATTCTTGTAGGTCTTAAAACCAATTTTTCCTTCTAAACGTCTCTCCTCAGATAGTATATCCTGTATATTCTCAGTCTTGGAGGGAAAAATGGCAGTGAAAGACAAAATTTTAAATAATGAACTAAGAAACTACAAAAGTTCAACAATGCCCTAAATTGCAATTCTGTGGTGAAAACAGACACACCTCACATGCTAGTAGGAGTGCAAGATGGTCCGTCTCCTATGGACAGGGTATAGAAATATCTAGCCAAACCATATATGCATGGACTCCTGGACCCAGCCATACTACTTCTAGTAATTTATTAGAAATAAGGAAATATCATTTGCACAAGGTTATTCATTGTTGTGTGGCTTTGCTTAAAGTAGCAGTGCTGTGTTATGATCTAGATGTTTGAGGGAGGGGATATATGTATACATATAGTGGATTCACTTCATTACACAGTGGAAAACAATGCAACATTGTAAAGCAGTTATACTACAATTAAAAAATAAGTTATATGACTAAAGAATAAAAATAGGATATTATGACTTTTGGCACATGTAAAACATATCCAATTCAAATATGAATGCAGAAGTTTGTTCCAAAATAACACACAAAATGATATGTAGTTAATGTATCTCTCTAGATGACTTGTCATTCAATGATGAAAACAAAAAACAGCTGGTCCTCAAAATACTAGTCAAATATGGTAAGCTGAGTTCACACAACAAGTTGGAGTAAGGTGAATTTGGATAGCAGGAGGACAGCATATGATCTGAATCTATGTGGTTCCTGAATTTCAGTGATTCCTGAGTGTGGAATGTGAGGGACTAATCAGTGTTGCTGTATGTCAGGTCCTTAGCACACGTTATCTCTGGTCTATCACAAACCTTCTGACACCAAGGCAAAATACGACAATCAGTTATCTGCAGTGCCAGAACATTCCAATATGTAGGGAAAATAGCTGATTTAATGTGGTCACAGCAGGATTTGATAGGAGAGGGTCTTCATAGTAAGCCTCTGGATGTAAAAAGGAAGCTGGGAGCCATCATAAACATACACCCAGAAATTCATAGCAGTGTACCCACTACTGATCTTGATAAGATTCATCCTCCTATACCCAAAGGAGAACCCTGATCAGAGAGTAATTTAATTCTACCAATTCCATGGAACAAGGCCCTGAAAACTTATATACTTTGAGACAAAGATGTCATGAGAGGAGAAGACTGAACGGCCATCAAAAGCGGACAGACCAGGATGTTGCAAAATGAGAAACTCACATCTTGGTCTTCTGCAGCTGCATCTTTCAACAAGGGTGTGGAAGACTGTTGAGACTGAACTGAAGACTCGGAGGAGGTCTGAGTCCTCATAGTGGGAGATTCAGGAACTGGAGATGGTTCAGCCTCCTCATTCTCCTTCTTTAAAAGGGAAGCAAAATCTACCCCAGATTTCAGTAACTCAGCATAAGTCCCTTTTTGCACCATTTCACCCTAAAATAAAAATTTTTAACTTGAGAGGAATGTACTTGCATTAAATATACTAATCTAATTTAAATACTAATCAATAAAAGCTAACTGGTATTAAACTATAAATTTTTTAAGAAAATATTTTTTAGGTGTGGAATTATGGTTCACAAATCTATTTCAGTACAAGCCTTCTGTCCTCTGCCAAACCAAATAATGTGTAAGGTGCTGGCAGATGTGAAAGAAATGTGTACTTATGTGTTAAAAATGGAGGCCAGAGATAACTACTGTGGGCACCTAGGGAAGCAAAAACTATAGATGTCAGTGGACGTATCAGTAGTTTTTTTAGACAATTCAGATAAACTTCATGTGAGAAACAGAATTTTTTAAAACAGTCCATTGGAGAAGATATTCCAGGAAACAAACTTAAGACTGACACAGAGGTGGGCACAAGCACATCCGCATAGGTAAGAGTCACTCATCAGATCTTTGCTGACCATGTCACTGTCACAGAAGTATGTGTTCAGCTGGGACAAGACCTGTAAGAAGCAGCTCTGGACAGAGAATCCATAAGCTGTGTCTTCATTGTCTTTATAACTTCCCCACAAACTTAGAAAGTTCCCAACTGCAAATTCAATATTCTTTCTGTTCAAGTCATTAAACAAAAAGGCCATGACACTGGAGTGGTTCTAAAGCCTTGGCAGCAAACCAAAACCTAACCCAGAATCACTGAGCTCAAATTTGAGAGGAGAACTTAAAAACAACCAATCACAAACAGATAACCAAGCCTCCTCGGATCAGGCAACTGCTTGAGCCACTGCCAATCTAATCAAGTTCTTTGAATATACATGACATTTTACTTCAGTTTCCCTCCCTCCAGTTCAGTTCAGTTCAGTTTCTCAGTCGTGTCTGACTCTCTGCGACCTCATGGACTGCAGCATGCCAGGCCTCCCTGTCCATCACCAACTCCCGGAGTTTACCCAAACTCAAGTCCATTGAGTCAGTGATGCCATCCAACCATCACATCCTCTGTCGTCACCTTCTCTTCGCACCTTCAATCTTTATCAGAATCAGGACCTTTTCCAATGAGTCAGTTCTTCATATCAGGAGGCCAAAGTATCGGAGCTTCAGCTTCAGCCTCATTCCTTCCAATGAACATTCAGGACTGACTTCTTGAGAATTGACTGGTTGGATCTCCTTGTAGTTCAAAGGACTCTCAAGAGTCTTCTCTAACACCACAGTTTAAAAGCATCAATTCTTCAGTGCTCAGCTTTCTTTATGGTCCAACCCTCACATCCATACATGACTACTAGAAAAACCGTAGCTTTGACTAGATGGACGTTTGTTGGCAAAGTAATGTCTCTGCTTTTTTAAAACGCTATCTAGGTTGGTCATAGCTCTTCTTGCAAAGAGCAAGCATCTTTTAATTTCATGGGTACAGTCACCATCCGTAGTGATTTTGGAGGCCAAAAAAGTAAACTCTGTCACTGTTTCCTTTGTTTCCCCGTCTATTTGCCATGAAGTGATGGGACTGGATGCCATGATCTTCGTTTTTTGAATCTTGAGTTTTAAGCCAGCCTTTTCACTATCCTCTTTCACTTTCATCAAGAGACTGACTCTTTAGTTCTTCTTTGCTTTCTGCCATATGGGTGGTGTTACCTGCGTATCTGAAGTTATTGATAAATCTCCTGGCAATCTTGATTCCAGCTTGTGCTTCATCCAGCCCAGTATTTCACATGATGTACTCTGCATAGAAGTTAAATATATAAGGTGACAATATAAAGTCTTGATTTACTCCATTCCTCATTTGGAACAAGTCTGCTGTTCCATGTCCGGTTCTAACTGTTTCTTCTTGACCTGCATACAGATTTCTCAGGAGGCAGGTAAGATGGTCTGGTATTTCTGTCTCTTGAAGAACTGTCTACAGTTTGTTGTGATCTACACAAAGGCTTCAGCGTAGCTGATAAAGAAGAAGTAAATGTTTTTCTGGAACTCTCTTACTTTTTCTATGATCCAACAGATGTTGGCAATTTGATCTCTGGTTCCTCTGCCTTTTCTAAATACAGCATGAACATCTGAAAGTTCTCAGTTCATGTACTGTTGAAGCCTAGTTTGGAGAATTTTGAGCATTACTTTGCTAGAGTGTGAGATAAGTGCAATTGTGTGGCAGTTTAAATATTCTTTGCATTGCCTTTCTTTGGGATTGGAATGAAAACTGACCTTTTTCAGGCCTGTGGCCACTGATGAGTTTTACAAATTTGCTGGCATATTGAGTGCAGCACTTTCACAGCATCATTTTTCAGGATTTAAAAGACCTCACCTGGAATTCCATCACCACCACTAGCTTTGTTCATAGTAAGGCTTTCTAAGGCCCTTATGGCAGAAAGTGAAGAGGAACTAAAAAGCTTCTTGATGAAAGTGAAAGAGGAGAGTGAAAAAGTTGGCTTAAAGCTCAACATTCAGAAAACGAAGATCATGACATCTGGTCCCATCACTTCATGGGAAGTAGATGGGGAAACAGTGGAAACAGTGGCTGACTTTATTTTTCTGGGCTCCAAAATCACTGCAGATGGTGGTGATTGCAGCCATGAAATTAAAAGATGCTTACTCCTTGGAATGAAAGTTATGACTAACCTAGATAGCATACTAAAAAGCAGAGACATTACTTTGCCAACAAAGGTCCGTCTAGTCAAGGCTATGGTATTTCCAGTGGTCATGTATGGATGTGAGAGTTGCCTGTGAAGAAAGCTGAGCGCTGAAGAATTGATGCTTTTAAACTGTGGTGTTGGAGAAGACTCTTGAGAGTCGCTTGGACTGCAAGGAGATCCAACCAGTCCATCCTAAAGGAGATCAGTCCTGGGTGTTCTTTGGAAGGACTGATACTGAAGCTGAAACTCTAGTACTTTGGCCACTTCATGCGAAGAGCTGACTCATTGGAAAAGACTCTTGATGCTGGGAGGGACTGGGGGCAGGAGGAAAAGGGGATGACAGAGGATGAGATGGCTAGATGGCATCACCGACTCAATGGATGTGAGTTTGAGTGAACTCCGGGAGTTGGTGATGGACAGGGAGGTCTGGCGTGCTGCGATTCATGGGGTCTCAAAGAGTCAGACACGACTGAGCGACTGGATTGAACTGAACTGAACTGAACTGAAGGCCCACTTGACTTCGCACTCCAGGCTGTCTGGCTCTAGGTGAGTGATCACACTATTGTGATTATCTGGGTCTTGAATATCTTTTTTATATAGTTCTTCTTTGTACTCTTGCCACCTCTTCTTAATATCTTCTGTTTCTTTCAGATACATACCATTTTTGTCATTTATTGTGCCCATCTTTGCATGAAATGTTCCCTTGGTATCTCTAATTTTCCTGAAGAGATCCTTAGTCTTCCCCATTCTATTGTTTTCCTCTGTTTCTTTGCACTGGACTGATCACTGAGGAAGGCTTTCTCCCCACCCCACCCCCCGCCTTTTTTTTTCTTTTTCCGTATGGCAGAAAAAACACAACATTTAACACAATAGTAATCCTCCGATTAAAAATAAATAAATTAATATTTTAAAATTTTCCATTTTTCCAAACTAGTGTATTTATTAGCATAAAGTTGATCAAAATGTCCTGCTATGGTTTTAATGTCTCTAGGACCTGTTGTAACGTATACACTTTTATTTTTTTATTTATTTTTTTTTTTACTTTATTTTACTTTACAATAGGCATTTGTTTTGCCATACATCAACATGAACCCGCCACGGGTGTACTTGAGTTCCCAATCCCAAACCTCCCTCCCATCACCCTCCTCATACCATCTCTCTGGGTCGTCCCAGTGCACCAGCCCCAAGCATCCTGTGTCTTGAATCAAACCCAGACTGGTGATTCATTTCTTATATGATATTAGACATGTTTCAATGCCATTCTCCCAAATCATCTCACCCTCTCCCTCTCCCACAGAGTCCAAAAGACTGTTCTGTATATCTGTGTCTCTTTTGCTGTCTTGCATACAGGGTTATCCTTACCATCTTTCTAACTTCCATACATATGTGTTAGTATACTGTATTGGTGTTTTTCTTTCTGGCTTACTTCTCTCTGTATAATCGGCTCCAGTTTCATCCACCTCATTAGAACTGATTCAAATGTATTCTTTTTAATGGCTGAGTAATAGTCCATTGTGTATATGTACCACAGCTTTCTTATCCATTCATCTGCTGATGGACATCTAGGTTGCTTCCATGTCCTGGCTATTATAAACAGTACTGCGATGAACATTGGGGTACATGTGTCTCTTTCACTTCTGTTTTCCTCACCGTGTATGCCCAGCAGTGGGATTGCTGGGTCATAAGGCAGTTCTATTTGCAGTTTTTTAAGGAATCTCCACACTGTTCTCCATAGTGGTTGTACTGTTTGCATTCCCACCAACAGAGTAAGAGGGTTCCCTCTTCTCCATACCCTCTCCAGCATTTATTGCTTGCAGACTTTTGGATTGCAGCCATTCTGACTGTGTGAAGTGGTACCTCATTGTGGTCTTGATTTGCATTTCTCTGATAATGAGTGATGTTGAGCATCTTTTCATGTGTTTGTTAGCCATTTGTATGTCTTCTTTGGATAAATGTCTATTTAGTTCTTTGGCCCATTTTTTGATTGGGTCGTTTATTTTTCTGGAATTGAGCTGCAGGAGTTGCTTGTATATGTTTGAGATTAGTTGTTTGTCAGTTGCTTCATTTGCTATTATTTTCTCCCATTCAGAAGGCTGTCTTTTCACCTTGCTTATATTTTCCTTTGTTGTGCAGAAGCTTTTAATTTTAATTAGATCCCATTTGTTTATTTTTGCTTTTATTTCCAGTATTCTGGGAGGTGGATCATAGAGGATCCTGCTGTGATTTATGTCGGAGAGTGTTTTGCCTATGTTCTCCTCTAGGAGTTTTATAGTTTCTGGTCTTACATTTAGATCTTTAATCCATTTTGAGTTTATTTTTGTGTGTGGTGTTAGAAAGTGATCTAGTTTCATTCTTTTACAAGTGGTTGACCAATTTTCCCAGCACCACTTGTTAAAGAGATTGTCTTTACTCCATTGTATATTTTTGCCTCCTTTATCAAAGATAAGGTGTCCATAGGTGTGTGGGTTTATCTCTGGGCTTTCTATTTTGTTCCATTGATCTATATTTCTGTCTTTGTGCCAGTACCATACTGTCTTGATGACTGTGGCTTTGTAGTAGAGCTTGAAGTCAGGCAAGTTGATTCCTCCAGCTCCATTCTTCTTTCTCAAGATTGCTTTGGCTATTCGAGGTTTTTTGTATTTCCATATAAATCTTGAAATTATTTGTTCTAGTTCTGTGAAAAATACCGCTGGTAGTTTGATAGGGATTGCATTGAATTTGTAGATTGCTTTGGGTAGTATACTCATTTTCACAATATTAATTCTTCCGATCCATGAACATGGTATATTTCTCCATCTATTAGTGTCCTCTTTGATTTCTTTCATCAGTGTTTTATAGTTTTCTATATATAGGTCTTTAGTTTCTTTAGGTAGATATATTCCTAGGTATTTTATTCTTTTCGTTGCAATGGTGAATGGAATTGTTTCCTTAATTTCTTTTTCTACTTTCTCATTATTAGTGTAAAGGAATGCAAGGGATTTCTGTGTGTTGATTTTATATCCTGCAACTTGACTATATTCGTTGATTAGCTCTAGTAATTTTCTGGTGGAGTCTTTAGGGTTTTCTATGTAGAGGATCATGTCATCTGCAAACAGTGAGAGTTTTACTTCTTCTTTTCCAATGTGGATTCCTTTTATTTCTTTTTCTGCTCTGATTGCTGTGGCCAAAACTTCCAGAACTATGTTGAATAGTAGTGGTGAAAGTGGGCACCCTTGTCTTGCTCCTGACTTTAGGGGAAATGCTTTCAATTTTTCACCATTGAGGCTAATGTTTGCTGTGGGTTTATCTTATATAGCTTTTATTATGTTGAGGTATGTTCCTTCCATTCCTGCTTTCTGGAGAGTTTTTATCATAAATGGATGTTGAATTTTGTCAAAAGCTTTCTCTGAATCTATTGAGATAATCATATGGCTTTTATTTTTCAATTTGTTAATGTCATGAATTACATTGATTGATTTGTGGATATTTAAGAATCCTTGCATCCCTGGGATAAAGCCCACTTGGTCATGGTGTATGATCTTTTTAATGTGTTGTTGGATTCTGATTGCTAGAATTTTGTTAAGGATTTTTGCATCTATGCTCATCAGTGATATTGGCCTGTAGTTTTCTTTTTTGTGGCATCTTTGTCTGGTTTTGGTATTATGGTGATGGTGGCCTCATAGAATGAGTTTGGAAGTTTACCTTTGAGGAAGGCTTTCTTATCTCTCCTTGCTATTCTTTGGAACTCCCATATGCAGATGCTTTCACCATTTTATAACCCCATGAAACAAGACACAGCTAATTTACTCAGTGGCAAACAAAATGAGGCCAAAATTTCAGGATGCAAAACCAATCAAAAGAGGGCATCTGGTTAAGGCACATCAAGTAGAAGAAAGTGCCCCATGACCCTACATTTGACCCCTTTCATCCTATCCCCTGAGGTGGTCCCCAGGAAGAAACCCTATGAAACCTTAGGGAACCATCTGATACTGAAGAATTAGAATTTTGCCCATGATATATTGTGTCTTGTGTCACTTGAGAGACAAAATGCATATACCTTACCACTTTCTGCTTAGTATCTGTAAGCTGCATAAGGAAATTACTAGTGGTACAAAGACAATAATTTCACTCAGCAGCCACGCCCTGACAATTCCAAGGGGACAAGGGGGCATGCCATCCCCCCTCTGATGTGAGAGAGGAATCAGACAAATAAAAAGGATGGACCCCAACTCATCCCAGGGTGGGTGCTCTCTAGTGGACAAATTGTTGTTCTAAAATTGAGGATGGTATTCTCAAAAGAAGCAATAATGGGGCTCCAAAACATCTAGGGACTGGCTAAATATGTTATTGTTCCTTGTTGCTTGTATATTTTTGAGATTAGTTGTTTGTCAGTTGCTTCATTTGCTATTATTTTCTCCCATTCTGAAGGCTGTCTTTTCAAGTGGCTTATAATTTCTCCCAGAATACTGGAAATAAAAGCAAAAATAAACAAATGGGATCTAATTAAAATTAAAAGCTTCTGCACAACAAAGGAAACTATAATACTGCCAATGCAGGGTTTTACATACAAGTGTCACCTGCTCTGTGGGATTCCCTGGTAGCTCAGTAGGTAAAGAATTCACCTGCAATGCAGGAGACCCTGGTTCGATCCCTGGGTTAGGAGTATCCCCTGGAGAAGGAATAGGCTACCTACTCCAGTATTCTTGGACTTCTCTGGTGCGTAGATGGTAAAGAATCTGCCTGCAATGCAAAAGACCTGGGTCCGATCCTGGGATGGGAAGATCCCCTGGAGGAGGGAATGGCAACCCACTCCAGTATTCTTGCCTGGAGAATCCCCATGGACTGAGGAGTCTGGGGTCACAAAGCATTGGACATGACTGAGTGACTAAGCACAGCACATCATCTGCTCTGCACATGAAGTTAACTGGTCTCAAGCTTAAGAAATCTGAGCTCCACATTCCTAGAGGAGTGGAGAACAGTCTAAACATGGAATTGCTTTAAGAGGTAGACATGCTATATTTTAATAATCTTTCTTAGAGCAGAAATTCATTTGATAAGTGAGAGATTTGGCCATGGGTCTGTTGAAAGAGTCAAGGGTTAACAACAGAGGTGCTGAGGCACAGACATAGACAAACCAAGGGATGAAACATCAAACAATTACCAAGTCTGAAAAATTCTCACTAATCTCCAACCCACTCCCAATCATGTGAGGTATCGTGCACTGAATGGTGGCCCCTTAAAAAGGTGTGTTCAAGCCCTAAACATGATACATGTGAATTGACCTTATTTGGAAGCAGGGTCTTTGCAGATGCAATCAAGCTGAGGTCACATTGGAGTGGGGTGACCCTAAATCTGATATGACTGATGTCCTTATGAGAACAGAAGAGACTCAGACAAACAAGGGATAATGGCCACATGGTATCAGAAGCAGAGACCACAATACTTCAGCTGGAAGCCAAAGAATACAAGGAAGGCCAGCACACACCAGTGGCAGGAAGGAAAGATTCTCCCCTGCAGCCTTCAGGGAGAACACAGCCCTACCAGCACCTGGACTGGGGACTTGTAGCCTCCAGACCAGGGAGGCAATAAATCTCTGTTGTTTTGAAGACAGAGGGAACAGACCTGTAGTTCCCAACAGGGAGGGAGCTGGAGAGACTTCAAGTTCGAGGTTTTGGATTAGCAGATGTAAGCATTATATATGAAATGGATAAAAAAACAAGGTCCTACTGTGTAGCACACAAAGAATTATATTCAGTATCCTATAATAAACCATAATGGAAAAGAATATTTAAAAATAAATACATGTATATGTATAACTGAATCACTTCACTGTATAGCAAAAATTAATACAATATTGTAAATCAACAATATTTCAAGAAAATAAAATAAATTTCTGTTGTTTGAAGTCACCCAGTTTGTAGTACTTTGTTACAGCAGCTCTAGAAATTGATACTCTAGCCTGAGCCCACACTCTTGTCTCCTCAGCTTTACTAAGACTCCTAACTGCTTCTGCTGTCATCTCTCCAGTGACCATCAGAGAAATCTTTTAAATCCCACATCAGACCACATCCTCCTCTGCTCTAGACCATCCAAGGCTTCCATCTCACTTCTGGGCTCACGGCCCACAGCTCAGAGACCCATTCCCTCCACATCCCCCTGCTCACTGTCCTCAGACACACTGGTCTTCCTGCTGTTCCTCCAACCTGCCAGGTCAGCTCATTCCTTAAGACCCCCTGCCTCAGATTCCCTCTCCCAGGTGACAGCACGGTCCCCACCTTCATGTCACTCAGACCCTGTGAGACACCAGCTCCTCAGGGAGGCAGTCAGGATATCACCTTCTTTGTCACATCCTCCCCATAAGAACAGGAGCCCCGTGTAGGCAGGGCCTTGTCCTCCTGCTGCACAGGCTCCCACATGTATTTGGCACATAGAGACCTGGGCAGGGAGACCAGTGACTGGCAACACCAGCAGAGTGGGTGTCTCTGACCCGGGTGCTCGGCTACCCAACCTTGCTTCCTGTACTAATGGAAGATGCTCTTCAGGCAAACTGTGCATGACAATCATGTGGATACAAACAGGTCTTAGTATCTCTAATTTCCAAACAATATAATTTGATTTAAATCCTGGAAAAGGAAAACAAAAAGTTCTAAAAAACATTGCATCATTATCCTTAACAATTTCACTAGAACAGTGATGATTCAGTAGCCTTGAAGTTGTACTTCTATACACTTTAACTTTATGTGGCTTAGAGTGTAATAGTGACATTTCTACAGGCCTTCAGATTCATCCTCAAATGTAAGAATACCACCAGCTCTGAGAAGAGGGGATTGTACAACTGAGGGAGAAGAGGGCATTTACCATTAATCCAAGGAAAGTGACCTGTTGGGAAGCCTGGCCTTCAACACACCTGTGTTCCACAGACTTCTAGAAATTACTTACCTTTTCCAATAGCAGAATCTGACTTGCATCTTTTAGGTACTGCCACTGATGAGTCACTAAGATTGTGATCTTCTCACGCAAGACTTGGCAAATACACCTACAAACGTAAAAGGTACAGTCTGTAAAAACATGAATGGGGGTGCTTCCAATTGAAAACATATATTTTGAAAACATAATGAGACAAAGACAACACAGCAGTTGAAGATCCATGACTTAAATACCAAAAATATAATACAAACTAAGTGCCAATATAAATCAATTAATCTGACTAGGTCCTCAGATTCATCAGGAGCAAACCTGAATCCAGCTATGTTCAAAAATTCTAAAAACCAGTCCAGTGAAGGAGGCACCAACAGCTAGGTGTTTTTTTTCCCTCAAAAAACTCATCAATTATTTACATGTTTCATGATGATAAACAACTGACCAATACTGAGATTCCAAAACCTGACTGAATTAAAACACTATTTCATCACTATACAGGAATGGGATAAGAGGAATCTATGTCATTTAAAACTCTGTACATTTTTCTCAGGCAGTTTTCTAAGTGATTGTTTATGATTTATAATGTACATAGTAACAACAACAGTCAGTAAAGAATCTGCCTGCAGTGCAGAAGACCTGGGTTCGATCCCTGGGTTGGGAAGATCCTCTGGAGAAGGAAATGGCAACTCACTACAGTATCCTTGCCTGGAAAATCTCATGGACAGAGGAGCCTGGTGGGCTGCAGTCCCTGGGGTCACAAAGAGTCAGACACGACTGAGTGACTAACACTAAGTAACAACAACAAATTAATAGACTCTTGGTAACCTTTGCCAGAGTGCATTTTCTAGACACTTCTTCCCAAATAGCATTAGATAGAAAATGAATGCTACTGCGGCTTCCACATGTCTCTGCAACATTCCATCCCAACCAGGAATTAAACTTTTCATTTGAACCAAAAACTTTCTGAATATGAAAATGAAAGATGAGAGTCCAAATGGTCCAAATCAGAGAAAATCTTCTAACAGCTCAAGACACACAATTATCTTAGCCAAGACCTCCCCAAAACTATTCAAATTTAAGTGGGTTTTTTTTTTTTTCACAGCAACCCCCTCAAACTGTCCCTACATTTTAAATGCAGACCCCAAGGAACTCAGCCCCAGTCTCTTCCTACAGGGTTCACAACCCCTTCAGAGAAGTGAGTAGCCAGGTCCAAGGCCCCAGTGAGCATGGGCAGGGCTCCAGGCAGGTACTCTGAGTGCCCTGCACCCTCACAAAGCAAATCTCAAGAACATGGGCCAGAGCTCAGCCTGCTGAGTGAGTCAGATGGAGAGCCTGAAGGCAGTAGACTGCAACTCAGTTCCATCAGATGAGCCACTAAACCTCAGTTTCTTCATCTCAGAACAGCATCAATGGCAACCACGCGTTCTGAGAAGTCTAACCACCAGTCTGCTCAGTAAATGTCAGCTCTCTTCCCTACTCCTCCCTAACTACAAGTGGTCATATGCTTTGGACTCAGAATAGAAAAACTCTGAGGGGACCCTCTGGACACAGGGTCTGTGATCAGAAAGAAGACCCTGGGATGAAGACACACTCACCATCATTTCATTAATTCCAAACAGATTTATTTTTACCTTTTGACATGTCTTAGTTCAGCTTTTGTACCTAAGTTTCTTGACTGAGTAACCCCCTCCTGCAGTTAGTACTGAAGTTTTTCATGGAATTTTTGTCAATCAGTCCATAAGTCATGTCCAACTCTCTTTGACCCCATGGACTGCAGCACACCAGGCTTCGCTGTCCTCCATTATCTCCACACTTTGCTCAAATTCATGTCTATTAAGTCAATGATGCTATCTAACCATCTCATCCTCTGATGCACCCTTCTCCTTTTGTCTTCAATCTTTCCCAGTGTCAGGGTCTTTTCCAATGAGTTGGCTCTTCACATCAGGTGGCCAAAGGATTGGAGCTTTAGCTTCAGCATCTGTCCTTCCAATGACTATTCAGGACTGATTTCCTTTAGAACTGACTTGTTTAATCTTTTTGAAGTCCAAGGGACTCTCAAGAGTCTTCTTCATGACCACAATTTGAAAGCATCAATTCTTTGGCACTCAGCCTTCTTTGTGGACCAACTCTCACATCCATATATGACTACTGGAAAAAAAAAAAAATCATAGCTATGAAAATACAGACTTGTCCACAAAGTGATGTCTTTGCTTTTTAATAAACTGTCTAGGTTGTCATAGTTTTCCTTCCAAAGAGCAAGTGTCTTCTAATTTCATGGCTGCAATCACTGTCCACAGTAATTTTGGAGCCCAGAAAAATAAAATGTCACTGTTTCTACATTTTCCCCTTCTATTTGGCATGAACTGGTAGGACTGGATGTCATAATCTTAGTTTTTTTTTAACGTTGAGCTTGAAGCCAGCTTTTTCACTCTCTTATTTCATCCTCAGGTGGCACAGTGATAAAGAATTTGCCTGCCAATGCAGGAGACATGGGTTCAATCCCTGGGTTGGGAAGAACCCTTGTAGAAAGAAATGGAAACCCACTCCAGTATTCTTGCCTGGAAAACTCCATGGACAAAGGAGATTGGCAGGCTGCAGTCCCTGGGGTTGCAGAGTCAGACATGACTGAGAATACACATGTACACACTTTCACCCTCATCAAGAGGTTATTTAGTTCCATTTCATTCTCTGCCATTAAGGGTGGCATCATCTGCAAATCTGAGTTTGTTCATATTTCTCCCAGGAATCTTGATTCCAGCTTGTGATTCATCCAGCCCAGCATTTTACATGATGTACACTGCCTAAAAGTAAAATAAGAAGGGTGACAATATAAAGCCTTGACATACTCCTTTCCTAATTTTGAATCATTCAGTTGTTCCATGTCTAGTTCTAACTGTTGCTTCTTGATCCACATACAGGTTTCTCAGGAGATAGGTAAAGTCGTCTGGTATTCCCATCTCTTGAAGAATTTTCCACAGTTTGTTGTGGTCCACACAGTGAAAGGCTTTAGCATAGTCAATGAAGCAGAAGTGGATTTTTTTTTTTTTTTTTAGATTTCCTTGCTTTCTCTATGATTCATTGAATGATGGCAATTTGATCTCTGGTTCCTCTGCCTTTTCTAAACCCAGCTTGTACATCTGGAAGTTCTCAGTTCACATACTGCTAAAGCCTAGCTTGGAGGATTTTGAGCATTACCTTGCTCTTATGGAATGAATGCAATTGTACAGTAGTTTGAACATTCTTGGGAATGTTTTTTGGAATTCATGGAATTGTTTTCCTTTAGTTCAAAATACCTGTTAATAGTCCCCAAAGGCAGATGTTAATCAGATATGATGGGCTGCTTTATCCAAGATGGACCAAATGAAAAGTTTTAAAATGTTTTCTTCCTAACATTCCATCACAGATGAGGTAATATAATTACAATGAAGTGATCAGTTGATGACATTGAATTTCTTCACAAATAATAATTTTATACAAATTTCTAGGAAAATAGTTTATTTTCCAAGCTTTTAAGAGTAAAGTTTTCCAAGTCATGCCATAAAAAATAATTCTTTCAGCGATGAGCTGTTTACACATTCAGTTCAGTTCAGTCGCTCAGTCATGTCCGACTTTTTGCGACCCCATGAATCGCATCACGCCAGGCCTCCCTGTCCATCACCAACTCCCGGAGTTCACTCAAAATCACGTCCATCAAGTCAGTGATGCCATCCAGGCATCTCATCCTTGGTCGTCCCCTTCTCCTCCTACCCCCAATCCCTCCCAGCATCAGCCTTCTCCAATGAGTCAACTCTTCGCATGAGGTGGCCAAAGTACTGGAGTTTCAGCTTTAGCATCATTCCTTCCAAAGAAATCCCAGGGCTAATCTCCTTCAGAATGGAATGTTTGGATCTCCGTGCAATCCAAGAGACTCGCAAGAGTCTTCTCCAACATCACAGTTCAAAAGCATCAGTTCTTCGGTGCTCAGCCTTCTTCACAGTCCAACTCTCACATCCATACATGACCACTGGAAAAACCATAGCCTTGACTAGACGGACCTTAGTCGGCAAAGTAATGTCTCTGCTTTTGAATATGCTATCTAGGTTGGTCATAACTTTTCTTCCAAGGAGTAAGCGTCTTTTAATTTCATGGCTGCAGTCACCATCTGCAGTGATTTTGGAGACCCCAAAAATAAAGTCTCACACTATTTCCACTGTTTCCCCATCTATTTCCCATGAAGTGATGGGACCGGATGCCATGATCTTCCTTTTCTGAATGTTGAGCTTTAAGCCAACTTTTTCACTCTCCTCTTTCACTTTCATCAAGAGGCTTTTTAGTTCCTCTTCACTTTCTGCCATAAGAGTGGTGTCATCTGCATATCTGAGGTTATTGATATTTCTCCTGGCAATCTTGATTCCAGATAAGAGTTGTTAACCATATACTTCCCTATATCAAAATAATCCTATATAAATGCTATGTTAAGAGGGGACGTGGTAGATTATTGTAGAAGGGATATAAATAATACAGAGTCCCACATTCATTCATTCGACTGGCAGACTTTGGTTAGGCAGAGGCGCTATCCCAAGTGCTGACGATACACCCACAGGTCAAGACAGTAGACAACACTCTGCACCATGGAGAGGGGAATACACTGAACTAGTATAGAAAAATGCATATTAGGCTGTGATGTGTGCTCTGAGGGAAAAGCAAGGGCGGGGGTGGGGGGAGCGCTGCTGTCTTAGATAGGGTGACATGAGAGCCCTGACACTATCTGGGGAAAAATCCTGGAAGAAGACACAGCAGGTGCAGGGGTCCTGGGACAGAATATGCACGGCTGAGGTGCCTTCCTACATTCACTGCTTAGGGCCGGGTTGGGGGAGGGGGAACTCATAAATGGTCAAGTGCACCCACTGAGGGCTGTGGGAAGACAGAGGGCACGGACGCCTCCTGGAGGAACAGGAGGGAATGGCAGGACCAATCTTCCACCTTCTGTGTGGTTGTACACTGCTCCCTGACTCTGGGACAGAGGGACCAGTAGGTACAGAAAAACAGGGATGAGAAAGGACCCCCCACAGAGCCAGCACAACAGGATACCAATTGGGTGTGGGAATGAGCTGGAAAGGTTTATTGGGCAGATGGCAAAGAAGCCTGTTCTCTGTCTGAGGATCTGGAACTGCATCCTGAATGGGGTGGGGGGACAGGGGGGATCTATGAAGGGTTGGAACAGGAGGGTGAGCTGTGTAGACAGCAGTGTCAGAATCTTATCAGGACGGACCTGAAGAGCAGATGATGCAGGAGGTGGGGTGTCTGATGATGTAGGGCTTGACCAGGACACGGTCCATGGCTGGACACAGGTGTCACTGCATCAGTTCACCTAAGGCCCCACATCTTATGTAGGTGATAGAACTCACTTAGTGTAGTAAGTGTAACAACATATAGGTGTAAAACTTACGGACCTTAGTAACCTTGGATATAGATTCATGACTGAAGAAAACTGTTAATGGCTAGTAGAAATATGATTCACTCACTTTTAATACAAAATACTCCCAATTATTTCCAGTGGTCGTATATGAATGAGAAAAGCTGAGTGCCGAAGAATTGATGCTTTTGAACTGTGGTGTTGGAGAAGACTCTTGAGAGTCCCTTGCACTGCAAGGAGATCCAACTGCAAGGAGTCCATCCTAAAGGAGATCAGCCCTGGGTATTCTTTGGAAGGACTGATGCTAAAGCTGAAACTCCAACACTTTGGCCACCTCATGGGAAGAGTTGACTCATTGGAAAAGATCTGATGCTGGGAGGGATTGGGGGCAGGAGGAGAAGGGGACAACAGAGGATGAGATGGCTGGATGGTATCACTGACTCGATGGACACGAGTTTGGGTGACCTCCAGGAACTGGTGATGAACAGGGAGGCCTGGCATGGTGCAATTCATGGGGTCGCAAAGAGTCGGACACGACTGAGTGACTGAACTGAACTGAACTCCCCATTATTAAGCTTCAACATCTCTCATACCATAATGTTCCATCCAATTTTCTAACTCACTGAGAATATTCTCAGTTGCTGCTAAGTGATGCCTAAATATTGCATTCATGCTCCCTGCCCTAAGTTCCCCAGAGAATGTGGTTTATGATTAGCAAAGGACAGTCTTAATTAACAAGCTTGCTTCTATCAAGTGCACATCCAGAGTCATTACAACCAAAGTGTTGAGAGGACTTTATAAACACATCCTGGGTTCAGAACAGAACTTGGGAGAGCTTTTGTGATGAGCTCAGTGACACTTGACAATCAGAACTCTGTTTCCTCCCCTCCCGGTGATGCAAATACAACAGTCAGAGGAATCTCTTCTTACATTGATGGAGAATTTGTGCAGATGCACACAAGGCAGAGTGACAAACATTTGTAAGTTCAGGGTGGGGTATTGAGAACAGGGAGGCTGAGCTACTCATGATGCCAGAAGG
The DNA here is from genome assembly GCA_006410655.1 of Kobus ellipsiprymnus. Lineage (NCBI taxonomy): Eukaryota > Metazoa > Chordata > Mammalia > Artiodactyla > Bovidae > Kobus > Kobus ellipsiprymnus. The sequence continues at coordinate 145,934 of SJYR01002989.1, read as the reverse complement.
GCAGGGTAGGGAATCTCTGCCACAGTACTAGAGCCATCACTGAACTCATAACAAGACACAAGGCATTTCTCTAAGGGAAGATTCATCAAGCCATGATCAGGAGAGGGTAGGAAAGGGGGTCAGACCAGAGAGCTGGAGGCCATGCCAAGTGTCAGCTGTGCTGCTCTCTTACTTTGAAAGAGTCAGTACTACTGTGCATTTTTTGTGTGGCAAAATACACATAATATGAAATCTACCATTTTAACCATTTTTAAGTATACAGCTCAGTAACGTTATATATATTTGTATTGTTGTGTAACCATCATCACCACTCATCTCAAGAGCTCTTTCATCACCCCAGCACTAAGCACAAGTTACACACAAACTTTGGTAGAACTCAAGGAAATGGCAACCCACTCCAGTACTCTTGCCTGGAAAATTCCATGGACTGAGAGGCTCCTCAGAGCCTGGTAAGCTACAGTCCATGGGGTCACAAAGAGTCAGACACGACTGAGCGACTTCACTTTCACTTTCACTTTCATACAATGACTCTGTTAGTGAATGTGAAACACTAGCTCCTTGTATCCAGAGCTCAGAGCTGCCCCCACATGTCTCTCTCTCACATACACACACTGCTAACTCTGCTGAAATCTTTTTACTTTACTAAGAACCATGAATTGTGAGTTGTGTATGAACTATTTCCCCTACAAATGTACATGATGATGTCTTAACCCCCAGTACCTTAGAATTTGGTGACAGGATCTTCCAAGAGGTATTTAAGTTAGATGAGGCCATTCAGTTCAGTTCAGTCACTCAGTCGTGTCTGACACTTTGCGACCCCATGAATCGCAGCCCACCAGGCCTCCCTGTCCATCACCAACTCCCGGAGTTCACTCAGATTCACATACATCGAGTCGGTGATGCCACCCAGCCATCTCATTCTCTGTCATCTCCTTCTCCTCCTACCCCCAATCCCTCCCAGCATCACAGTCTTTTCCAATGATTCAGGTCTTCGCATGAGGCAGCAAAAGTACCAGAGTTTCAGCTTTAGCATCATTCCTTCCAAAGAAATCCCAGGGCTGATCTCTTTCAGAATGGACTGGTTGGATCTCCTTGCAGTCCAAGGGACTCTCAAGAGTCTTCTCCAACACCACAGTTCAAAAGCATCAATTCTTCAGCGCTCAGCTTTCTTCACAGTACAACTCTTACATCCATACATGATCACTAGAAAAACCATAGCCTTGACTAGACGGACCTT
>SJYR01002989.1:110149-134205 GCA_006410655.1 Kobus ellipsiprymnus | reverse complement strand
TTTCCAAATTTGCTGGCATACTGAGTGCAGCACTTTCACAGCATCATCTTTCAGGATTACAAACCAAAACAAGATACTACTATATACATATTCAGTTCAGTTCAGTTCAGTCGCTCAGTTGTGTCCAACTCTGTGACCCCATGAATTGCAGCATGCCAGGCCTCCCTGTCCATCACCATCTCCCGGAGTTCACTCAGACTCACGTCCATCGAGTCCGTGATGCCATCCAGCCATCTCATCCTCGGTCGTCCCCTTCTCCTCCTGCCCCCAATCCCTCCCAGCATCACAGTCTTTCCCAATGAGTCAACTCTTCACATGAGGTGGTCAAAGTACTGGAGTTTCAGCTTTAGCATCATTCCTTCCAAAGAACACCCAGGACTGATCTCCTTTAGAAGGAAATGGTTCGATCCCCTTGCAGTCCAAGGGACTCGCAAGAGTCTTCTCCAACACCACACTTCGAAAACATCAATTCTTTAGGGCTCAGCTTTCTTGACAGTCCAACTCTCATATCCATACATGACTACTGGAAAAACTATAGCCTTGACTAGACAAACCTTTGTTGGCAAAGTAATGTCTCTGCTTTTGAATACACTATCTAGGTTGGTCATAACTTTCCTTCCAAGGAGTAAGTGTCTTTTAATTTCATGGCTGCAATCACCATCTGCATTGATTTTGGAGCCCCCCAAAATAAAGTCTGACACTGTTTCCACTGTTTCCCCATCTATTTCCCATGAAGTGATGGGACCAGATGCCATGATCTTTGTTTTCTGAATGTCGAGCTTTAGGCCAACTTTTTCACTCTCCTCTTTCACTTTCATCAAGAGGCTTTATAGTTCCTCTTCATTTTCTGCCATAAGGGTTGTATCATCTGCATATACCTATTAGACTGGCTAAAGTTCAAAACGCTGAAAACACCAAATGTTGCAGAGGGTGTGGGGCAACAGGAGCTATAATTCATTACTGTAGGGACGTGAAATGGCACAGCCATTGTGGAAGATATTTTGGTACATTTTTTACAAAGTTTAACATGGGCTTACTACATGATCTAGTAATCATTCTCATAGATATTTGACCATATGAATTGAAAATTTATGTCTACATAGGAACCTGTACCTCAATACTCATATCAATTTCTTTCATAATTTCCAAGAACTAGAAGCAACAAAGATGGCCCTCACTAGCTCCATTTAGAAACAAATTGAGGTGCAACCATACAATGGGATATTATTTAGTAATAAAATTAAATGAGTTATCAGGCCATGAAAAGATGTGGAGAAATCTTAAGTGCACTTGACTAAATTAAAGAAGCCAGTCTGAAATTGCTTCATATCGTATAATTCTAATTCTAAAACACTACGAAAAAGGCAAATTATGAATACATGAAAAAGATCACTGATCACTAGTGGTTGAGTAAGGAGGCATGATGAAGATGCAGAGCACAGATTTTTAGGGCAGTAAATCCTCTGTATGATACTGTACTAGTGAAAGTATGACATACATATTTGTCAAAGACCATAGAAATGTACAACAAAAAAATGAAATTTAATGTAAAGTGTGGATTTTGGTTAATAATAATTTATTGATTTTGGTTGATCTATTGTAACAAATGTACCACACAAATGCAGATGATAATAGCAAAAACTGGGGGAGGGGTAATCAGAAGATGGAGTATATGGGAACTCTGCAGTGCCTGCTCAATTTTTCTATAAACCTAAAACTGCTATAAAATGAAGCATTAAAAAAAAAAAAGACAGAACAGTCTGCAAATGAAAAATCAAAAGGAAAGAAACAGTGTGCTCAAGGGACACCAAGGAAAACTGCTGGACTAAGTAGATTCTTGTCCATGGAAGCAGGAAAAACTCAAAGATAAGAAGGATATTAAGTTTAAACTTGAGAATCTGGGAGTCTATCAAAAGTTACAATTTAACATTATTTAAGAACTAAATTGGAGAAGGTGATGGCACCCCACTCCAGTACTCTTGCCTGGAAAATCCCATGGATGGAGGAGCCTAGTGGGCTGCAGTCCATGGGGTCACGAAGAGTCAGACATGACTGAAGTGACTTAGCAGCAGCAGCAACAAGAACTAAATAAACAAATCAGAGTACCTGGTGGGGTGGGGGGAAGATAATAAGAACATCCCCAAATGACAAGATAACAACCAAAGTTTATGTTACACAGTATTATATTACAAATCTTATATTGCCTATAATTACCACTGTACAGATCCTGGCACAGACAAACAGAGTTTGGGGCAGTTTGTTATGTACTAGACCCATCAGGCATCAATCTATGATGCCCAGCAGTACCTTTCTGCAGATAAAGCCCTCTTTTGTCTCTACTTTAGCAAATTTGGGGAGAAAGCAAGTGGCACAGTAGGGTCTCCAGTATAAGAAGTTTTCTGATTCCCCTAAGTCTCACTTTCCTCTTCTACAGAATGTGCTGCAGAAACAAGTCACTAAACTCAATGATGCTGTGAGAATCAAAACACACATATGAACACCTTCCATAAATAAAAAAAGGACATGAATTGATTGTAACTTGCTATTGGTGACTGAGGCCTATTTCCACATCAAGTCAACAATGGGACTCTGTTCATAGTGTGGATCACAATATGCAAAGCATGTGACCAAAAGAAAAAGAAAGAGATTGTCTCCATCATAACCCTCCCTGACAGCCACAAAGACATACAGGCACACAGGTTCCTTGCTCATTCAAAGCTTAAACTGGAGTGCATCCAATGAAAGGCAGCAATAGCTCTGTTGTGGAAATTCATTATTTCACCTTCTTTCTTTGTAGAGCTCAGAAATTATCATTGCAAGCTTTTGGCTTTAATGAAAAACAACAAGCCATTGTAAGATAGGTTCCCAGCCACACACACACACACACACACACTGTTTACCTGGCCTCTGTTTCACTGTTGACAGTCTTCACAAACTGTTCCACTTAGCTTTTATGCTTTGATTTTATGTTGTTTTCAGTTCTTTCTCAAAACAGCACCACATTGTAGCACAGCAATTTCAATCATGCTCTAGAAAAGGCACCTGAATCCACTCCTTCATTTAGCACAGTCAGGACATAAGAAACAAGCACTCTCTCTCCAGGTCTGGTGGGAGGACTTCGAGTACATCACTGACTCTGACAATTCAGTTCAGTTCAGTTCAGTTCAGTCGCTCAGTCGTGTCTGATTCTTTGCAACCCTGTGGACTGCAGCACACCAGGCTTCCCTGTCCATCACCAACTCCCAGAGCTTGCTCAAACTCATGTCCATTGAGTTGGTGATGTGATCCAACCATCTCATCCTCTGTCATCCCTTTCTCCTCCTGCCTTCAATCTTTCCCAGCATCAGGGTCCTTTCAAATGAGTTAGTTCTTTGCATCAGGTGGCCAAAGTATTGGAGTTTCAGCTTCAGCATCAGTCCTTCCAATTAATATTCAGGACTAATTTCCTTCAGGATTGACTAGTTTGATCTCCTTGCAGTCCAAGGGACTCTCAAGAGTGTTCTTCAACACCACAGTTCAAAAGCATCGATTCTTTGGTGCTCAACTTTCTTATGGTCCAACTCTGACATCCATACATGACTACTGGAAAAACCATAGCCTTGACTAGATAGACCTTTGCTGGCAAAGTAATGTCTCTGCTCTTTAATATGCTATCTAGGTTGGTCATAGCTTTTCTTCCAAGGAGCAAGTATCTTTTAATTTCATGGCTGCATCCACCATCTGCGGTGATTTTGGAGCCCAGAAAAATAGTCTCTCGCTGTTTCCATTGTTTCCGCATCTATTTGCCATGACGTGATGGGACCAGATGTCATGATATTCCTTTTTTGAATGTTGAGTTTTAAGCCAAGTTTTTCACTGTCCTCTTTCACTTTTGACAAGAGACTCTCTAGTTCCTTGGGGCTTTCTGCCATAAGGTTGATGTCATCTGCATATCTGAGGTTATTGATATTTTTCCCTGCAATCTTGACTCCAGCTTGTTCTTTATCCAGCCCAGCATTTTGCATGATATACTCTGCATATAAGTTAAATAAACAGGGTGACAATATACAGCCTTGACATACTCCTTCCCCAATCTGGAGCCAGTCTATTGTTCCATGTCCAGTTCTAACTGTTACTTCTTGACCTGCATACAGATTTCTCAGGAGGAGGATAAGGTGTTCTGGTATTCCCATCTCTTGAAGAACTTTCCACAGTTTGTTGTGATCCACACAATCAAAGGTGTTAGCGTAGTCAATAAAGCTCAAGTAGGTGTTTTTCTAGAACTCTCTTGCTTTTATGATGGTCCAACGGATGTTGGCCATTTGATCTTTGGTTCCTCTACCTTTTCTAAATCAAGTTTGAACATCTGGAAGTTCACGGTTCACATACTGTTGAAGCCTGGCTTGGAGAATTTTGAGCATTACTTTGCTAGCATGACAATTACTCTGACAATTATTCATGGACAAATCACAGATAGGAAAAACATTTCAGAGTAACATTTGAAGTAAAATCCAAGTCAGGTTAATTCCCAGCCACCATTTTCTGATTAGGTTAAAGGGAAAAGCCTGAGTTGAGCATATATTACAGTTCCTCCCACTGACAGGAAGGTGTTCTTATTCACTTTATTTTTCTCTAAGTTAAATTTAACCAACTCTCACTGAACAGCAGATGCACAAACTAGAGGCAAACTAGGAAATCGTGCTGCTGATTCTTGATGCCATCCATCCAGAGGAACATGAAGAGCCCTTCACTGATGGTGGAGACTTAGTGTAGAAACACCACACGGTAGGCTGTTGAAACTGTTAATGAGGCCCTGACAAAGGAAGGCTGGGTTCCAGAGTCAAACGGCGGATGTCTTTGCCTTTCTTACAGCTTTTCTTCCATGTGGAATCACCCTTCCTCTCACATTCTGTCAATATCTTGCCCATCTTTCCAGGCTCAGCCAAAACACACTCTCCCATGAACCCATCCTGGACTCATCTCTTCCTGCTGGTTTCCTAATGTTCTGTTTACATCTCTCATCTCTCATGGAGGACTGTCTTATACACATGCACATGGTGTCTCTCAGCTCCTGGAGGGTAAGATCTGTGGTGGACCCCCATGCTGTTTATCTCTAATCCTCACAACAAGCTGCATAGGAAGTACTGGCCACATTTCACAGATGAGGAAACTGAGACTAAGTGAGGTCACATCACTGCTCTGAGGAATGCCTTTACATAATGTACTATGTATAGAGTACCTACATAAATATAAATTTAAATAATGGAAGTTAAATATTCAAATACCTTCTTTCTTACATGTCATATTTTATGGATGTGTTTTACCAAAAACTGAGCTTATAATTAAGAGCTAATTTTTTTCAAAAGTATCCTAATATTTATAAAGTACCTGTTATTTCCCTAGCAATCAGGTGCTTTAAAATCACTCCTGCATTTCATCCTCAAAACAACATTATGAGGTTGATAGTATTATTATCTCTATTTTACAGATGAAGAACCATGGACCTAGCAAACAGAGAAACAGACTCAATTTCTGAGCCTCTGACTCCTGGGCCTTGAAGTTGATGTCATCAGTCTGAATTGATCTTGCCACTGTGATTACTTCATTTCTCCCTATTTTATCATATTAATAGAAATGTTTTCAGCTCAATGAACTTAAATGTCTACTTCAATTAAATCTAGTATAATATATCATGTTGTAATTAACATATGTAATACAAGAAAATTTACTCTTTTTTCTGTTTTTTCTTCCAGGATAAACATAGGGGCAGTGGGGTTAGGGAAAACAGTGAGGAGAAATCTTTATTTATATGTATGTATATTTGTAGAGAAAAGGGCTATAATAGTAAAAATAGCTACCATTTACTGAAATGCTGGCATGTTTGCATTCCACATGCACAACCTGTAGCATTTACAATAATCCCATCTCCCCCTGCATTCTATAAGAAAAGACATTGAGATAAACACCCAGAGTTAATAACTAAGATTGTTTCTCTCCAAAAGCCAAGCCTTTTCTACTACACATACAGTTCCTGTAACTACAGGCCAAAATAGTTCTAGGACACCCCTATTATCTATGAAAGTAATATGCCCGTCCACTGATACAGGGATTCCAAAATGATAAGCAAAGGGTTTCATTAGGTGGTTCCCAGGTGTAAAAACCTTGCTGACCTCTTGCTAATCATAGTCACAGATGACATTTCAGAGCAGCAACAAAACCTCCTGGATACTCTCTGATCTAGAGTCCTTATTTTGCTGTAGATACATCAGAGGTCCAGGCAGGTAACAGAACATGTCCAGAATGACAGTGAGCAAGTGACAAAGCTGGGGACAAGACTCTGCTCTCTGATCCCACCCTTCCTGCAGAAAACAGGAGAGTGGTCCATGTTTATAAATGTCACATCACATACAAAAGAATCATTGTGCAGGCCAGTCCTGCAGGGCCCCTTCCCACCAGGGTCTGTGCTGCACACATGCCCTAAGCTGGGTGAAGCCCCAGGACACTGCCTGCATTACTGTCATCCCACGTGGCTGCAGCAAAGCACCAGCTCCCATGGAAAATACTGAATGGCAGACACTGTCCCAGCACCTGCTCTTCTCCAGAGATGCTCAAGTGTGGGGGAAAAAGATAAGGCTGAGCTTTCCAGAAAGACAAGGTCATAAAAGAAATAGCCACAGAAAAGACCAAAGAAAAGCCAAAAGAAAAGACCACAGTGGCCTGGCTCTTTGGAGCTTGATCTGGACATCAAAAACTCAACTTGATTAAGGTAATTATTAACCTATTTCTTATGAAATGCTTGAAATCTATTTATTTCCCATCCCATTTTCATAAATCACCCATTTTTTAATAAGTTGTTCCTTATAAACTTCCTCAATTGAAAGGCATCACGGCACTGTGGAGTCTAGAGTCCTGCTGAAACAGCTCTGAACCCCAGCTGCCAGTGTTGAGGTGAGTCATTTCTTCTCACCAAGCCTCAGTTTTACCAACTATAAAATGAGGTGGTAACATCAAAGACACTGGTGAAAGAGTCATAACTCGTATTTCTTATGTGTGTACATGTGTGCACGTGTGAGTGATACACAGAAAACAGATTGGCACATGGACTCAATAAATGAGAGCTCTTCTCTCACTGTCTTACATTTGCTTTCCCTCTTATTTTCTTACACAGTATGCAAATCATTTAATAAAAATCTAGTTCACCGTTGCTAACTTGATATCATTTCTGCAAAAGCACAATCATCCATTAACAATAACCCAGGAGAAAAAAACAAGAGTTAAGCAATTCTGTTTGTCCACATCATCATAAAATGGTACTCACCTGATACAATCTATGAAATTCAAGCCATTGTCCAAGTAAAATTACTATTTCCTCAGAAAGTGGGTCTGGGGCCTTCAATCCCACACCTTTGAAAGTCTGTCCCAGCCTTTTCTTCACAGTATAAAAGAAATCAGATGTCCAGACTACACTGAACAGACCCCAGGGGAAGCCCTTTACCATTGTTATTCACTGATTTTTCTAACCCAAGAGAGTAACATAGTATTTATCAGTATTTAAATTTTTCTTTATTTTTCCCAAATTATATTCTCCTATCAGGTAAGCTTAGTTTTCATTATTCACTAATTTATATCCCAATGTACAGTTAAACATTTCGTCTTGCCATTTCCTGTGAAACTCAGTGCCATTTCTGAAAAAAACCTCTCCATAGTAAAAGATACAGTATTAAAAAGAAATGTTAAAGTATTCCATTTTCTTTAAAGAATAAACTACAAGTCAAAAATGAGCAAGAAAACATCAACCAAATGCAATGGACAGACCTCATACAGAGTCTGATTTCAACAATGGTGGAGGAGATTTCTCGGTGATATGATTAACAACATGTAAACACAGACTAGAAGCTTAATGATATTCAATAATTTTAGCTATTTTTCAGGTGACATAATGTGGTGATTTTTTCCCAAAGGCTATCCTATCTTGTAGAAAAAACTAATGATATGTTTACAGATGAACTAATCTGAAGTCTAGGATCTGCTTCAGAATACTCTAGGGTCAGGGTAGAGCTGGCAGGGGGCAGGAGTAGAGATGAAGCAAGACTGGCCACCAGCTGATCTTGGCTAAAGCTGGGGGTAGGTACATGAAGGTTCATTACAGTATATTATTTCTGCAAATTTTGGTAATCATTCATTAAAGGAAGAAATTAAAAAGTGAATAAAACTTTATAAAATTAAACAATCACCCGTTACTTTCTAAAGGCATTCGAAGTCCTGCTATCACGCTGGCATTGAAACAGCTGGGTTACATGTGTATATTTACCCAGAAATCTTTCAAAATTTGAAACAAAATTTTAACAAACCCTGTAGTTTAAACCAACACTATCATTATTTGAAATTTGAGTATATGCAACTCAAAAGTCATTACTCACCTTTTCCAAAGCGCAAGCCTTTATTACATTTATATATCGTTCTTTTTCATATTTCTTCCCAAATAAAATGTTACTCCTCACAGATCCTGAGAACACCCAGGGCTGCTGAGAAACATATGCGATCCTCCCATGCACGCTGACCTTCCCCTGGCTCAGGGGCAGCTCCCCCAGCAGAGCACGTAACAGTGAAGACTGAAACAGACAGCAATACACACGTGAACAGGCAGCACTCAGGATAGAACAAGACCTGTAGCACAGCCGACCCCACAGTCGTACTTCATATACTGTAGAACCCTTTCATTTAGAACAGGATGAAGTAGAGCCCTGGCAATTGCGAAAAAATAAAGAAAGAAAGAAAGAAAAGAACCCTATTGGCCCATGGAAAACTAATGGTTGATAAGAAACATTAATATAACACTATAACAACCTAAACTGCTCAGAGTTTCCCCAAATGAAAAATTATACTCAGAAAAGACTAGCTAAGAATGTCAAACATTCTTAACTAGCAGAGCAGCCCAGCAGAATGTGTATTTCATGTATCCAATGTTTAGTGTAGTTGCTTCTGCATCCAGGTATCCTTTACTTGACAAACACTTATTATTAAAAAGCTACATGTGAAGAATATATCCAAATATTATTATTAAAAACTCTGAAGTGAGTTGTGTCCAAAGAGCAAAAGTGCATCCTAGAGGAAATCATCACTCTCTTGTGTATACATCTCACATCTAGATTTTCACATTTTGTTGTTTCAGACCAAGTACAGCTGCTGGTTCCAAATAGGGAAAGGAGTACATCAAGGCTGTATATTGTAACACTGCTTGTCTAACTTATATGCCATAGTGCATCATGAGACATGCTGGACTGGATGAAGCACAAGCTGGAATCAAGATTACCAGGAGAAATAGCCAATAACCTCAGATATGCAGATGATACCATCCTTATGGCAGAAAGTGAAGAACTAAAGAGCTTCTTGATGAAAGTGAAAGAGGAAAGTGAAAAAGTTGGCTTAAAACTCAACATTCAGAAAACCAAGATCATGGCACTTAGTCCCATGACTTCATTGCAAATAGATGGGGAAACAGTGGAAACAGTGTCAGACTTTATTTTGGGGGGCTCCAAAATCACTGCAGATGGTGATTGCAGCCATGAAATTAAAAGACACTTGCTCCTTGGAAGAAAAGTTATGACCAACCTAGACAGCTTATTAAAAAAGCAGAGACATTACTTTGCCAACAAAGGTCCATCCAGTCAAGGCTATGGTTTTTTCAGTAGTCATGTATGGATGTGAGAGTTGGACCATAAAGAAAGCTGAGCACCAAAGAATTGGTGCTTTTGAACTGTGGTGTTGGAGAAGACTCTTGAGAGTCCCTTGGACTGCAAGGAGATCCAACCAGACTAAGGAAATCAGTCCTGAATATTCACTGGAAGGACTGATGATGAAGCTGAAACTCCAATACTTTGGCCACCTGAGGCAAAGAGCTGACTCATTTGAAAAGACTCTGATGCTGGGAAAGATTGAAGGCAGGAGGAGAAGGGGATGACAGAGGATGAGATAGGTGGATGGCATCACCAACTCAATGGATATGAGTTTGAGTAAACTCTGGGAGTTGGTGATGGACAGGGAGGCCTGGCGTGCTGCAGTCCATGGGGTTGCAAAGAGTCAGACACAACTGAGCAACTGAACTGAACTGAACTGACAGCTGCATATTTACTTAAAATCTTTAACAACACATAGATGTGGTGTGTCTATGTCCACATCACACTAAGCTGAAATAATCTGCCTGTGTATCTCTCTCACCCAGGAACCTGGTTGCCTCTGGAGGGCAGAGGCATCAGGGTCTTGCTCACGTCTGAATCTCTAGCTTCAGCACATGGCTGCACCCTCACTACACATGCCCTGATGGGACGAAGTCAAGTCACATGAGGAAATGCTCAGAGCTTCCCAGAAGAGCCTTTGCAAACTCCAGACTTCCTGGAGGGGCCACTGTAATGAAAAGGAAGTGCCCATGTCTCTGTCCATCCTGAAAAGCTGTCACATAAATAATTTCCTTTAATGAGATGTCCAAATTCCCAACAAGCTATTTCCAACTGTATAACATGAAGCACCAAGAAGGAAAACATAATGTGCATTTATCAGATTTTATGGCCATGATACCTTTTTATAAAATAAAAGTTTCATGGAATACACCTAGAAAAATGCTGTTCTAGATACATCTAGTTAAAACTGTTTTCCTTATAGCAGCATGAAAAGTCAAAGAAAAGCCCTTCCCCAGTAAGAAAACCACTGGCAGGATTTCCTTGCTGGTACAGTGGTTAACACTCTGTGTTTCCACTGAAGGGTGCATGGTTTTGATCCCTGGTTGGGGAACTAAGATCCCACATACCTCACAGGTGCAGCAAAAAAAAAAAAAAAAAACAAAGAGGTAAACCAGAGGCAGACATTCTTGCAATGGATGCTGAAGGAAAGTTCTGTCTTCTTGCCAATAAAACTAATAAAGATCTTTCTCAAAGGAAAAAAATAATTGTGTTACTAGCAAAAAAAAGTCAGAAGGAGAAATTAAGAAAATAATCCCATTCATCATTGTATCAAAAAGAATAAAATGCTTAGGGAAAAAAATTACCTAAGGAGACAAAAGACCAAAATGAAGAAAACTAAGACACTGATGAAAGAAATTAAAGATGACATGAACAGATACACTGTGTTCTTGGACTGTAGGAATCAATATTGTGAAAATGACTATACTACCCAAAGCAATATACAGATTCAATGTAATTCCTGTCAAATTACCCATAGCATTTTTCACAGAACTGGAACAAAAATTTTTACAATTTGTTTGGAAACACAAAAGACCCCAAATAACAAAGTAATCTTGAGAAGGAACAAACAAACAGAGCTGGAAGAATCAAGCTCTCTGACTTCAGACTATACTACAAAGCTATAGTAATCAAGACAGTATGGGGCTGGCACAAAAAAAAAAAAAAAAAAAACCAGAAATACAGATCACTGGAACAGTGTGGCAAGCCCAGAGATAAACCCATGCACCTATGGACACCTTATCTTTAACAAAGGAGGCAAGAATATACATTGGAGAACAGATAGCCTCTTCAATAAGTGGTGCTGAGAAAATTGGACAGCTACATGTAAAATAATGAAATTAGAACACTTCCTAACATCATATTGTTCTTGTTTTAGGAGGGAGACCTGATTCGATCTCCTGGAGGAGAGCATGGCAACCCACTCCAGTATTCCTGCTGGAGAATCCCCATGGACAGAGGAGCCCAGCAAGCTACAGTCCATGGGGTAGCAAAGAGTTGGACAAAACTGAGTGACTAAGCACAGCTCAGCACAGGAAGCTGCTTATATAGCACAGGGAGCTCAACTTCTGATGGGGGGAGGGTGGAGGGAGGCTCAAGAGGGAGGGGATATATATATATATATATACATACGTACTTATAGCTGAGTCATGTTGTTGTACAGCAGAAACTAATACAACATTGTGAAGCAATTATGTTCCAATTGAAAAATAAATTTAAAAAAAGAATGACCATGGATGACTTATTAAAACAATGTAAACTTAGGACAATAGAATAGCATTTTTAATGAGCTGAGAGATATGGACTATAATCATCATGGAGATTTCACAGGTGTGATGATCAACAAAAACTTCTCAAGAGGGTAAATCTTTATATCTATGCCATGCCTCTCCATGCTCTTCTCAGTAAGTTTCACGGCAATCACTGCAATCCTTACCAAATATCTCTTATATGACATTATAAATTATAAGGAATCAATACACTGTGTACATGTAAAACTTTCTGAGAATCAAGATGGATGTGCCAAAACTGAGGCAATGCAGAGATGGCTTTCACTGTAGTTATTTTACTATTATTCAATTTCAATAAACTATCCTGTTTAAAAAAAAAAAAAAAAACATTGTACACTCAGCTTTGGGCTCAACTCTGAGAATTTAATAGGGACTGTAGGGTTGCATCAAGCTGCCAAAAGGCACCACAACTTACCTTTCCGGCGCCCAAAAGTCCAACCACAGCTAACAGTTCACCAGGTCTGACAGTAAAGGAAAGGCCTTGTAGGGTTGGGGTTCTTGATTCCTGCAAATTAAAGTTATAAAAACATACCCATTTCAATAAAGTAAAGCCAAATGCTACAGAAAATGGAGAAAATAATACAATACTCAGTGATACGCAAATTAACCCACATTTTTCTCCTGCCTATTTTAAGACATCTTGTCCTGGAGGCCTTTTCATCTAATCATATCTCTTTGGAGCAACCCACTCCAGTACTCTTGCCTAGAAAATTCCATGGATGGAAGAGCCTGGTAGGCTACAGTCCATGGGGTCGCAAAGAGTCGGACACAACTGAGCGACTTTGCCTTCGCCTTGGGAGTTTCAAGCCGCTTTAGTTGCCTTTAGACACCCACAGATTTTAAGCAGGTGAAATGGCACCTGCATGAAGTGAAAACTTCATCATGCATATTAACTTATTAAAATAATATACTTTATAGAGTATCCAGTATGTGAAGTTTTTTAATCATTTGTAAGTTTTCATTATGACCCTTGGCTTTAATTGACTAGATCTCATTAATCTCCACAAGGGAGCTACATAGGTATATGGCAGACTTGGCCCTTTAAATAATTTGAATCTCCACTAATCTCTCTATTTTCACTTGATAAAGAAAACAAAAGTGAAAGTGAAGTCGCTCAGTTGTGTCCAACTCTTTGTGACCCCATAGACCAGTAGCCTGCACCAGGCTCCTCCATTCATGGGATTTTCTAGGCAAGAGTACTGGAGAGGGTTTCTATTTCCTTCTCCAGTGAATCTTCCTGACCTAGGGATCGAACCCAGGTCTCCCACATTGTAGACAGATGCTTTACCATCTGAGTCACCAAGAAAGTCCATATAAAGAAGTCATTCTCAATATGGGTTGGCCAAAAAGTCTGTTCAGTTTTTTCTGTAAGACGGCTCTAGTAGCACTAAGTTGTCTTTAACTTTATTCAAAACAATGTCGTTAAGATTGTATTATGACAGCTGTCATATCAGCATGCATTTTAAAAAACTTTTTAAAATTGGTGAATTTTTGTGTAGCCATTTTAATATTAAAATAAAAAAGCAATATTTTTGGCACATTATGTTTTACTTTTTTTTTTTTTTTTTTTTAAAAAAAAAAAAAAAAAACATTGTACACTCAGCTTTGGGCTCAACTCTGAGAATTTAATAGGGACTGTAGGGTTGCATCAAGCTGCCAAAAGGCACCACAACTTACCTTTCCGGGGCCCAAAAGTCCAACCACAGCTAACAGTTCACCAGGTCTGACAGTAAAGGAAAGGCCTTGTAGGGTTGGGGTTCTTGATTCCTGCAAATTAAAGTTATAAAAACATACCCATTTCAATAAAGTAAAGCCAAATGCTACAGAAAATGGAGAAAATAATACAATACTCAGTGATACGCAAATTAACCCACATTTTTCTCCTGCCTATTTTAAGACATCTTGTCCTGGAGGCCTTTTCATCTAATCATATCTCTTTGGAGCAACCCACTCCAGTACTCTTGCCTAGAAAATTCCATGGATGGAAGAGCCTGGTAGGCTACAGTCCATGGGGTCGCAAAGAGTCGGACACAACTGAGCGACTTTGCCTTCGCCTTGGGAGTTTCAAGCCGCTTTAGTTGCCTTTAGACACCCACAGATTTTAAGCAGGTGAAATGGCACCTGCATGAAGTGAAAACTTCATCATGCATATTAACTTATTAAAATAATATACTTTATAGAGTATCCAGTATGTGAAGTTTTTTAATCATTTGTAAGTTTTCATTATGACCCTTGGCTTTAATTGACTAGATCTCATTAATCTCCACAAGGGAGCTACATAGGTATATGGCAGACTTGGCCCTTTAAATAATTTGAATCTCCACTAATCTCTCTATTTTCACTTGATAAAGAAAACAAAAGTGAAAGTGAAGTCGCTCAGTTGTGTCCAACTCTTTGTGACCCCATAGACCAGTAGCCTGCACCAGGCTCCTCCATTCATGGGATTTTCTAGGCAAGAGTACTGGAGAGGGTTTCTATTTCCTTCTCCAGTGAATCTTCCTGACCTAGGGATCGAACCCAGGTCTCCCACATTGTAGACAGATGCTTTACCATCTGAGTCACCAAGAAAGTCCATATAAAGAAGTCATTCTCAATATGGGTTGGCCAAAAAGTCTGTTCAGTTTTTTCTGTAAGACGGCTCTAGTAGCACTAAGTTGTCTTTAACTTTATTCAAAACAATGTCGTTAAGATTGTATTATGACAGCTGTCATATCAGCATGCATTTTAAAAAACTTTTTAAAATTGGTGAATTTTTGTGTAGCCATTTTAATATTAAAATAAAAAAGCAATATTTTTGGCACATTATGTTTTACTTTTTTTTTTTTTTTTTTGCTTTACTATTTCAAGAGAGGTAAAAACGCAACTGAAATGCAGAAAAAGATTTGTGCAGTGTATGCAGAATGTGTTGTGACTGATCAAATGCGTCAAAAGTGGCTTGCAAAGTTTTGTGCTGGATATTACTTGTTGGACGATGCTCTACTGTTAGGTATGCCAGTTGAAGTTGACAGAGATCACATCAAGACATTGAGAACAAAGAATGGTATACCATGCAGGAGACAGCTGACATACTCAAATTATTCAAATATTCCATTCAAAGTATTGAATGGAAATCATTTGCACTAGCTTGGTTATGTTAATCACCTTGATATTTGAGTTTCACAGAAGTTAAGCAAAAAACCCTTCTTGACAATATTTCTGCATGCAGTTCTCTACTTAAACATAACAGAAACATACCATTTTTAAAACAAATTGTGATAGGTGATGAAAAATGGATACTGTACAATATTGTGGAACAGAATAGATTGCAGGCAAGTGAAATGCACCACCACCAACCACACCAAAAGCCAGTCCTCATCCAAAGAAGGTGATGTTGTGTATATGGTGGGATTGCAATGGAATCCTCTATTATGAGCTCCTTCAGGAAAACCAAATGATTAATTTCAACAAATACTGCTCCAATTAGACCAAATGAAAGCAGCTCTCTATGAAAAGCATCTAGAATTAGTCAACAGAAAATGCATAATCTTCCATCAGGATAACGCAATACCACATGTTTCTTTGACGACCAGGCAAAAAACTCTTACACATTGGCTGGGAAGTTCTGACTGATCCCCCGTATTCACCAGACATTGTACTTTTGGACTTCCATTTATTTCGGTCTTTACAAAATTATCTTAATGGAAAAAATTCAATTCCCTGGAAAACTGTAAAAGGTATCTGGAACAGTTCTTTGCTCAAAAAGATAAAAGATTTTGAAAAGATGGAATTATGCAGATCCCTGGAAAATGGCAGAAGGTAGTGGAACAAAACAGTGAGCATGTTGTTCAATGAAGTTCTTGGTGACAATCAACCAGAGCAACAAGAACTCTGAGAGAGAGCCCCAGGAAAAGTTATATTAGGAAGAATACCCATGCCCTTTGGCCACATGGAAAATAGTACTGACAAGCAGCTGAATGAGGAAAGAATTATTGATGGTTTCATATACATACACTAATCAAATGAAAATGGATAAATTTCAGAAGGGTAGAAAGAACTTTCATGAAAAAAAAAATGTGATCACTACACACTACTTTTGCTAGCAGTTAATGATATTTACATGGTCATCAGTTCAGTTCAGTTCAGTTGTTCAACCATGTCTGACTCTGCAACCCCATGAATCACAGAATGCCAGGCCTCCCTGTCCATCACCAACTCCCAGAGTTTACCTAAACTCATGTCTATCGAGTCGGTGATGCCGTCCAGCCATCTCATCCTCTGTCATCCCCTTCTCCTCCTGCCCCCAATCCCTCCCAGCATCAAAGTCTTCGGCAATGAGTCAACCCTTTGCATGAGGTGGCCAAAGTACTAGAGTTTCAGCTTCAGCATCATTCCTTCCAAAGAACATCCAGGACTGATCTCCTTTAGGATGGACTGGTTGGATCCCTTTGCAGTCCAAAGGACTCTCAAGAGTCTTCTCCAACATCACAGTTCAAAAGCATCAATCCTTCGGAGCTCAGCTTTCTTCACAGTCTAACTCTCACATCCATACATGATCACAGGAAAAACCATAGCCTTGACTAGACGGAACTTTGTTGGCAAAGTAATGTCTCTGCTTTTGAATATGCTATCTAGGTTGGTCATAACTTTCCTACCACGGAGTAAGTGTCTTTTAATTTCATGGCTGCAATCACCATCTGCAGTGATTTTGGAGCCCCCCAAAATAAAGTCTGACACTGTTTCCACTGTTTCCCCATCTATTTCCCAAGAAGTGATGGGACCGGATGCCATGATCTTCATTTTCTGAATGTTGAGCTTTAAGCCAACTTTTCCACTCTCCTCTTTCACTTTCATCAAGAGGCTTTTTAGTTCCACTTCACTTTCTCCCATAAGGACGGTGTCATCTGCATATCTGAGGTTATTGATATTTCTCCCAGCAGTCTTGATTCCAGCTTGTGCTTCCTCCAGCCCAGCATTTCTCATGATGTACTCTGCATAGAAGTTAAATAAGCAGGGTGACAATATACAGCCTTGACGTACTCCTTTTCCTATTTGGAAACAGTCTGTTGTTCCATGTCCAGGTCTAACTGTTGCTTCCTGACCTGCATATAGATTTCTGAAGAGGCAGGTCAGGTGGTCTGGTATTCCCATCTCTTTCAGAATTTTCTATAGTTTATTGTGATCCACACAGACTTCCCTGGTGGCTCAGATGGTAAAGCATCTGTCTATAATGCGGGAGACCTGGGTTCGATCCCTGGGTGGGGAAGAGTCCCTGGAGAAGAAAATGGCAACCCACTCCAGTACTCTTGCCTTGAAAATCCCATGGACGGAGGAGCCTGGTGTCCAAGTGGTTGAAAAGAGTTGAGCACGACTTAGTGACTTCACTTTCACTTTCACACAGTCAAAGGCTTTGGCATAGTCAATAAAGCAGAAATAGATGTTTTTCTGGAACTCTCTTGCTTTTTTCATGATCCAGCAGATGTTGGCAATTTGATCTCTGGTTCCTCTGTCTTTTCTAAAACCAGCTTGAACATCTGGAAGTTCATGGTTCACATATTGCTGAAGCCTGGCTTCGAGAATTTTGAGCAGTACTTTACTAGCGTGTGGGATGAGCGCAATTGTGTGGTAGTTTGAGCATTCTTTGGCAAATAGCAAATAAAAATTTAACCCAAAAATTGTGAAAAATTGAAAAGTTAAAACTGTGTATTTTATTTTTACTTAAAAACCAAAGAAACTTTTTAGCCAACCATAAAAAAAAACTCCTGTAAAAGGCAGTCAAGGCTCTAATCTCACTAGAGCTCTAACTTAACACCAAAACCAACAAAAACACAAAAGGGAATAGATGTAAAGTATGACATCATGGGTTACAGTGATAGCCCTAAATTTTACACCTATTACATGCATTACCTGCCCTGGCTAAACAGGGATAACAAAGTACTTCTGTTAAAAAAAAAACAAACAGATGTGCTATTGCAAGTATAATCCAACACAAGAGCAAATGACAGAGTACTCATCATGCCATTCACAAGTTGTATTTCTGAGTTATCTGTAAGTTCTAAAGTAAAGAGATTTAAGTGTGTGTGTGTGTATATATATATATATATATATATACACATTTATATATAATTTACATATACTAATGGCAACCCAGTCCAGTACTCTTGCCTGGAGAGTCCCATGGACGGAGGAGCCTGGTAGGCTGTAGTCCATGGGGTCGCACAGAGTCAGACACAACTGATCGACTTCACTTTCACTTTTCACTTTGATGCATTGGAGAAGGAAATGGCAACCCACTCCAGTGTTCTTGCCTGGAGAATCCCAGGGATGGGGGAGCCCAGTGGGCTGCCGTCCATGGGGTCACACAGAGTCGAACACGACTGAAGTGACTTAGCAGCAGCAGCAGCACATATACTAAGTATTAAGAAAACTCCTCAATAACTGCTAGTTTTTTTCTTTTTCTTAAGAGAGTGATCACATGTGATTAGCAAAATGCCTGAAAGGCTAAAGGAACAGGATCTAGATTAAAAGTTTGGAAAATCTTCTAAGTGAAAAATTCCTCTGGAAATAACTGAACTGATTATGGAACAGTCACTTGCTAAAACAACAATTACTTTTATTTATTTTTTTTAATTTTTATTTTAACTTTAGTTTACTTTACATTACTGTATTGGTTTTGCCAAACATCGGCATTAATTCACCTTACTTTTAATCATCAAATTATACCAGATTTTATAGGTATTACAAACAGTATCAAGAATAGAGTTTACTCCTTGGAAGAAAAGCTACGAAAAACCTAGACAGCATATTAAAAAGCAGAGATGTTACCTTGTCAACAAAGATGCATATAGTCAAAGCTATGGTTTCTCCAGTAGTCATGTATGGATGTGAGAGTTGAACTATAAAGAAAACTGAGTACCAAAGAATTGATGCTTTTGAACTGTGGTGTTGGAGAAGACTCTTGAGAGTCCCTTGGACTGCAAGGAGATCCAACCAGACTAAGGAAATCAGTCCTGAATATTCACTGGAAGGACTGATGCTGAAGCTGAAGCTCCAATACATTGACCTCCTGATGGGAAGAACTGATCCATTGGAAAAGACCCTGATGCTGGGAAAGAAGGAAGGCAGGAAGAGAAGGGGACAACAGAGAACGAGATGGTTGGATGGCATCACCGGCTCAATGGACATGAGTTTGAACAAGCTCTGGGAGTTGGTGATGGACAGGGAGACCTGGCGTGCTGCAGTCCATGGGGTCACAAAGAGTCAGACACGACTGAGCCACTAAATGGAACTGAACTGAACTGATGAAGAAGAAACTAAATTTTAATACATGAGAAACATTTTTAAGCTTATCCACTACTTTCTTCTTGCCTGACACTTATGGTTCCTATTTTACTACTTTTCACTTGGTTAAGACTACAAAATACAAACATCAGATTCCTGTCTGCAGATCTCAAAATCTATCAGGGCCACACACAGAGTCCCTCCCTGTTCAGGCTTCGGGATCAGGCACTGGTCTGCCACAACCAGAAGGGGGCAGCACTCAACAGCCCGTGGGTCAGTCAGTTCAGTTAGTTCAGTCGCTCAGTCGTGTCCGACTCTTTGCGACCCGATGAATCGCAGCACGCCAGGCCTCCCTGTCCATCACCATCTCCCGGAGTTCACTCAGACTCACGTCCATCGTGTCCGTGATGCAATCCAGCCATCTTATCCTCAGTCGTCCCCTTCTCCTCCTGCCCACAATCCCTCCCAGCATCACAGTCTTTTCCAATGAGTCAACTCTTCGCATGAGGTGGCCAAAGTACTGGAGCTTCAGCTTTAGCATCATTCCTTCCCAAGAAATCCCAGGGTTGATCTCCTTCAGAATGGACGGGTTGGATCTCCTTGCAGTCCAAGGGACTCGCAAGAGTCTTCTCCAACATCACAGTTCAAAAGCATCAATTCTTCGGTGCTCAGCCTTCTTCACAGTCCAACTCTCACATCCATGCATGACCACAGGAAAAACCATAGCCTTGACTAGACAGACTTTAGTCGGCAAAGTAATGTCTCTGCTTTTGAATATACTATCTAGGTTGGTAATAACTTTTCTTCCAAGGAGTAAGCGTCTTTTAATTTCATGGCTGCAGTCACCATCTGCAGTGATTTTGGAGCCCCAAAAAATAAAGTCTGACACTGTTTCTACTGTTTCCCCATCTATTTCCCATGAAGTGTTGGGACCAGATGCCATGATCTTTGTTTTCTGAATGTTGAGCTTTAAGCCAACTTTTTCACTCTCCTCTTTCACTTTCATCAAGAGCCCAGCCCGTGGGTACTGGGTATGTTCCCAGTATTCAGGCTCAGGGGACTGCTGACTCAACAAAGATCATCAGCTGAGTCCCCAGTCTGTGTGAGAACAGTTTGAAACCCCTGCCCCGTGGAGATTTGGAGATACCCCCCCAAATATACTTTAAAGGTTAGAGATTGAGATCAATTCCCATCATTTCATGAATGAGACTTGCATCCATGAGACCATCCCCAACCTGTCCAGTGGAGCCAGATAGAGCTCATGTCTATCTCCTGCCTCCCAACCCAGCAGAGGCTTCATTAATACTTAGTTTCTCTTCAAAACTTCCAATGTCTTTGCCTTTCTCCTTCCCTAGGGCGCTCTCACCCATGACCTAACTTGACAGCCCCTAACTACTAATGACTCTGCCAAGGTGCAGTCTTTCCATAGGCAAGTCCAGGACAAGACAATAGAGTGTTCTGTACAATTATGCAAGTTGTACAGAAGTCTGAGAACATGTTCTTGGAAGTTCTTAGAAGAACAAAACATCTTAGTCTATAATGTTGCATAGTTTGATACAAGAAAAATTTGGTAATTGGTCATACGGTGGCTCGGAAGGTAAAGAATCCACCTGCAATGCAAGAGACCTGGGTTTGATTCCTGGGTTGGAAAGATCCCCTGGAGGTGTGCATGGAAACCCACTCCAGTATTCTTGCCTGGAGAACCCCCACAGACAGAGGAGCCCGGTGGGCAACAGTTCATGGTGTCACAAAGAGACACAACTTAGCAACTGAAAAACAACATACAAACTATGTGTCAACATTCACATAAAGTTAACATCATAATGGAATTTTAGTGGTGCTTTCCATAAATGCTTCAAGTGGATTATAACAAGAAAACCAAGCAGAAGGCAAATCTACTCTATTAAGGTAGGGTAGGTCAGGCACCTTGTATGAGTTCCCACGTGCAAAAGGTGTAGGGATGTGGTTGTATATATTTGTTCTATATATTTACATAGAACATACTACTGTCTTGCTGGTGGAGATGGAAGGTGCTGAGTCAGAAGTAGGTGAACACAATGCAGGTGGCACAACAGAGTCACTGGCATGAAAGACAGGAGGAGTCTACAGAGCCTGAACATTTGCTCTGTGGTCCCCACTCTGACAGCAGCCAGGCTCCCGGACTCTGATCTGGAGGGTGGACCCTCTGGTAGAGGCGTCTCCTCCCTGAGTCCTTCCAGTCCTGGGGTGGGAGCAGCTTCCCGCCTTTGCTAATCACTGAACTACCTCATCCACCACTGCTTTGCCCTTTTTTGTTCTTTCATCTCCTATGTAACTAATTTCCTGCATGGAATCCCCTCTCCCCTGCTGCAGGTTTGGGTCTCCTGATTAATCCACACTGATACAGGAGGATGTGCACAAAGAACAATAAAGCTGGAGGCAGGAGGAGACTTTCAGGTGTTTGTAATGGGGCTGCACTGGGAGTGCAAACTTGAGAACTTTTGGAGCGTGGTCCCTATTGTTTTTCCTATTTGCTAAGTTTCAGAAATAAACCAAGTGCTGGGATAATCTTTGTGATATCACCAGTTCTCCCTGTCAGCTTGTCACACAGTACAACCCTTCAACTTGGAATCACTGGTACTCACTATGCCCACCTGCTCTCTCCTCCTGCCCGTGGCTGCCACCAAGGTAGCCAGAACCATCCAGAAGCTTAGGATAGAGGAGCCCCACCCTACCCCACAGCAAAGATGCAAACACTCACGCTATGTAATAAGATATTTGATAACATTAAGGCAAAAAAACATACACTGATTGTATCCAAAGTCTCTGGTCTCTAACAACTGATTGTGTATTTGTTAGTTAACCCTTTCTATGCTCCAGCATTTTGTTTCTCCAATCCTACAAATTCTAATATTGTAAATGCATTTACTTCAAGTTCAAAATATGATAACCCTTTGAAAGTTCTCTTGAAAGTGAGATGTATAACAATATGTCAAATGCCTCGGGCTAACTTTATTTTTAGCGTTAGCAAGTGTTAGTTTCTCAGTCGTGTCTGACTCTGTGATCCCATGGATTGTAGCCCACCAGGTTCCTCTGTCCATGAAATTCTCCAAGCAAGAATACCACAGTGGTTTGCCATTTCTTTCTCTGGAGTTCCTGTAGGGGAAATTTGAATTGGACGCCTCAAGTTCAAGGGAGCACCACCCCCCCCTCACCCCCCACCCCAGGCATGTTCATTACCAAAGCATTCCTCTCCTCTGTAAAGAGAAGAATTTTTTTCTTTATAAAGAAGTGCTTTACACTTCTTTACAAAGTCCTTTGTAAAGCACTTCTGACTGCCAGACTGTTTCATAGTGAGCCATACAGAGGCCATTGTTCTTTTGATCTTAACATATCTAATATGCACCCCAAAGATCTTTCCTTCAGGACAGATGAAATATTTCCCATTTTTGCAAAACACAAAAGATGCAGACAATTTCCAACAAAAATGGTACAAGACAGATTCCAGCATCAATGCATACAGATGAACTGACCACCGACAGTGTAAATAAATTTACCATATAAAACAAATGAACTAATTCTATCTAGGTTACCCACTCCCACAAGAACTAGCTCCCAAATGAACCGGTTCCAACTGGACCAGTTCCCAAATCAGGTAAATAAATTTACCCTACATATGAGCTATGGTGGGCTTGCCCCATGAGAACTAGTTCCCAATGAACTGGTTCAGGGTAGAGTCCAACAACACCTCCCCTCTGTAAATGGGTACCCAACTGTTAGAACAGGGAAAAGGAGTCCAAAATGGCGGTGGCTACAAGACAAGGAAGGGAAAAGCCCGCAAAAATGAAACAAAAGAAGGTCCGAGGAGCTGGAGTGAGGACCTCAGGTAAAACAAACAACACTCCTGCTGGCCCAATTTACATAGGACAGGCCCAGGGAGAGATAAACATATAAATAGAAGAGCCAAAGCTAGCTCTCTCTCTCTCTCTCCCGTGCACTGGGGCGCTCTTCTCCTTTAGATCGATGTGCCCTCACACCTCGAAGATGGATCTTCCTGCTATCTTCTAAATAAAATAGAGCTGTAACACTGAGCTGTAACACTGATTTGTCTAAGAGCTATAACATGGTCCATTCGAGACCTGAGAGCTATAATACGGTCTATCCAAGACCTGAGAGCTGTGACATGCTGAGAGGGCTTTAATGTCCATCACTCCAAATCTTTGTTGTGATGAGACAAAGAATCGAGGAACGTACACTCACGAGACATCTATGGTGCCGTGACTCGGATGTAACCTGGCTGAAACAACCTCTGCGTGGAAGAGGCCAAGCACAGCCAGAACCCATCTCAGCGAAGCTCCCGCAGTAGAGGCAGAATGTGAAGAAAATCCAGCGCAGGGGAAGGCCCATCGTGCTGGAAACCAGGACAGCGGAAAGCTCATGGGGCCCAGTCTCAGATTCCAGAAGACCTCCAGTTAAGGTAAGAGGTCCTCGCTCCTCTGGCTGGAGGGACATGCCTAACAAAATCTTAATTCCTTTACAATCTCTCATTTCTTGTTTCCTCGAACCTCTCATGAACAGGCAGGTGGTAGGGGGCACAATTGAGGGACTCAGGAGAGGCTACTCCTCAGCATGTCCCAAAGGCGTTATCTGCTGAGCCCCAGTAGCTGTTACACAAGCTGGTGGGGGTTCTTCTCTCCTTTCTCTTCTCTGTGCCAAGGATCAGACCAAAGAAACAGTGAGCACCAGTCAGATATTTAGCAAATTTTCCAGCGGGCTATGAAGGGGATTCCTTGGCATGTTTTTCCCACTGCTTTTT
>SJYR01002989.1:89308-109949 GCA_006410655.1 Kobus ellipsiprymnus | reverse complement strand
GGGGGGGGGGGGGGGGGAGGCGGGTGGGTAAATTCAGTGGGAGGATCATCCCAGCCATTGGGGAACCACCCACTCCTCCATCTCTTTCACAGTGCCTTGGAGATGTCCTGCCACCTCTGGGTGTGTCTGTTGGCTTATAGACTGGAGATTAAGTTTTACTTGAATTTGACTTGTCATCTTAGACCCAATTGATTTTAATTGGTTTACATTATACCTTTATGCTATGTCATTCTTTCATAGGTTGTGCTCTGCCCCCTTCCCTCCTGTTTCATGCTCTTTTCCTGAGCCCCATCCAGACCTACAAGGTTGCCTCTACAATCTTCTGGAAAGACAACCAGCAAATAGCTGGCCTTGGGAGGGAAATACTCTATAATATACAACCCCCTAATCCTACCCAGTACTGGTCACACTGGAGATCTTGGGGATGCCCAACTCCAGTCCAGGGGTCCCAGGAGGTCATCACACCTTGACCTGCCTAGGGATCTGGTCCTCGAAAGGTTGTCACGCCTCAACCTGCTCAGGGATCCGCTAGTCCCAGGAGTCCCAGGAGGTCATCACGTCTCGACCTGCCCAGGGAACCAATTCTCAGGAGGCCATCACGCCTCGGCCTGCCTGGGGATTCGATCTCTAGGAGGCTGTCACGCCTCAGCCTGCCTAGGGATCTGCACCCTGACCTGGGGACGCCTGGCTCTGAGGTTGCAACAGTACTAGGTAAGATGAGCTTACATCATATCTATTCCCATCCACAGTGGGCAAACTAGCAATGAGTTACAAACCACTTAATTCTACCCAGCACTGGTCACGCTGGAGACCTTGGGGATGCCCAAACTTCAGTCCAGGGGTCCCAGGAGGTCATAACGCCTTGACCTGCCTAGGGATCTGGTCTTCGAAAGGCTGTCACGCCTCAACCTGCTTGGGGATCCGCCAGTCCCATGGGTCCCAGGAGGTCATCACGCCTTGACCTGCCCAGGGACCCAATTCTCGAGAGGCTGTCACGCCTCAACCTGCCCAGGGATTTGATCTCTAGGAGGCTGTCACGCCTCTGCCTGCCTGGAGATCTGCACCCTGACCTGATGACACTTGGCTCTCAGGTTGCAACAGTTCTGGGTAGGATAAGCTTCAAAAAGACTCACCCCTAAGGAAGTCCACCCATGAAAATCGAAAGAGGTCTTTTTCTTTTCTCCCTGTCATGACTGTCTTTCAGATGGGAAATAATCCACTTCCTGGCAGACGCCCTTGAGATACATCCTTGATAACTGGAAGCTGTTCGACCCTCTAGCTCTAAGGAGAAGTCGCTTGAAATTCTTCTGTGCCACTACATGGCCACAGTATCCACTGGGGGATGAGGAACACTGGCCTGAGTGAGGATGAGACTTTAAATTACAATACCATCCTGCAATTAGACTTATTCTGTAAAAGACAAGGGAAATGGACAGAGATCCCCTATGTCCAAATTTTCTTCTGACTAAGGGATATAAAGGAACTCTGTCTTAAGTATGGGATTGTTGTATGCCCTAAAAGTGAGCCCACTAGGCAAATGGTGTTAGGCACAGGCAACCAAGAAAAGGAATCCCCTTGTGAAGGCTCACCTCCCACAGCTCCCGAGTTGCCTGGTGCTTCTTCCTTGTATCCAAACGTGCCCCTATATCCGGGAGCACCCCCTCCACAAAAGCCAGCTCGAGTATGTCCCTTAGTTGAAACTGGAGGAGAATTCGGACAGACCCGGGTCCATAAGCCCTTCTCCGTCTTAGAACTAAGACAGATCAAACAAGACCTGGGAAACTATACAGATGACCCAGGCAAATATATAGATACATTCCAACATATTACCTTGGCCTTTGACTTGATGTGGAAAGACATCATGGTCATATTTAGTCAAATTTTATCTGACCCTGAACATACTAGGGTCTTAAAGGAGGCCTGGAGGTATGCAACAGGGCTTCACATGTCCAGTGATAGATATCCAGTAGGGGAAACTGCAGTCCCCTCCTCCAATCCTAATTGAAATTACAGTGACCCTGAGCACATCTGGGAAAGAGATCATTTTCTAATCTGTGTGAAGGCAGGACTGAAATCAGCCCAACAAAAAGTAATTAGCTATGCCCGGGTCTCAGCAATAACTCAGGAGCCCAGTGAGGACCCAATTGCCTTTCTGGAAAGGCTAAAAGAGGCATTCCAAAAGTTTACCAATCTGGACTTAGACTCTTACGAGGGACAGGTGATTTTAAAGGTCAAATTCCTGTCCCAATGTGCATCAGATATCAGAATTAAGTTACAACAGCTACAACAGCAGGACCCCACTGCCTCTTTAGATGAGATGGTCCAGACAGTCACCAATACCTTTTATAACAGAGAACAGGAAAAGGAGGCCAAGGCCCAGGAGAAGGAGAGAAAGAAAGAGACAAGGCATGCCCAGATGCTGGCCGCCCTCCAGGGAAGCCCTATGGCAAACCCGGAGTCCTTGAAGGACAAGGCACAAGACAAATGCCTGATCTGTAGACAGGTGGGGCATTGGGCCAAAGAGTGTCCAAACCGTGACAAGTCTCCTAAAACAGCTTGCCACAAATGCCATCAACTGGGACACTGGGCGGCACTCTGCCCTTGGGACCCAAGAGCCTCAAGGTCAAGCACCAAGCCTACCTTCACAATGTTTCAAGAGGACTGAAGCAGCCCGCTCCAGCCAGCCCACCTATCACAGATAACCATCACGGAGCTGGAGCCAAGGATGCAACTGGATGTGGCAGGTAGGTCCGAGAATTTCTTGGTTGACACAGGGGCTACCTACTCTGTCTTGATCTCCTACTCCAGAGCCTTCTCCTCCCAAACCTATACCATTTTGGGTGCTACAGGAAAAGCAACTACTAAAAGATTCACCCGAGCACTTCTTTGTTGCTGGGATGGACAAATATTTTCCCACCAGTTTCTGGTGGTCCCTGAGTGTCCTACTCCTTTATTGGGAAGAGATATACTCACTAAACTGAGGACCACCCTTGTGATGGGAAGTTTTTCAGCCCCTAGAGCCCTGCAGCTCCTGGTTACTACTGAAGAACCCATTACACCTTCAATAGAGAGGGACCAAAAACTATGGGAAGACAAAATTAACCCTCAGGTGTGGGACCAGGGGATTCCTGGACGAGCCCACCAAGCTGAACCAGTCATCATTGTCCTCCGAGATCCCACTCGGTTTCCTAACTGGAAAAAATACCCTCTCAAAAGAGAGGCTCAAGAGGGACTACAGCCTATAATAAATAAATTCCTTGCTTGTGGGCTATTGGTCCCCACCAGTTCACCATGTAACACCCCAATCCTCTCAGTAAAGAAAAAAGACGGAATGGTTCAAGATCTCTGGATCATAAATGAAGCTGTAGTCCCCCTCCATCCCACAGTACCCAATCCCTATGTAATCTTGGGAGAAATCCCACCCAGTGCCAAGTGGTTTACAGTCTTGGATCTCAAAGATGAATTTTTTTTGCATACCACTGGCTAAAGAATCCCAATATCTTTTTGCCTTTGAGTGGGAGGCCCCAGGAGAAAAACACCAACAGATGACTTGGACAGTATTACCTCAGGGGTTCAGAGATAGCCCCCACCTGTTTGGACAGGCCCTTAGCTGGGATATCCTAGATCTGGCCCTGGGACCTAATGGGAAAATATTACAATACGTAGATGACCTACTAATCTGCTCTCCAGATGAGAAAAGTGACCAACAACATGCAATTCAGGTTCTAAACTTCTTGGCAGAAAGAGGATATAAGGTCTCCCGTGCTAAGGCACAGATGGTCGAGACAAAGGTCACTTACCTGGGGGTTCAGATTACACACGGGCCTCTGATCGGTTACAAGGAATCCTCCAGTTGCCTTCCCCCATGACTCAAAAACAATTTCAAGCTTTCCTGGGGCTAACTGGATATTGTAGAATCTGGATACCCAACTATGGTCTAATTGCCCAGCCCTTATATGAAAGCTTAAAGGGACAGGATGATTCAATCCCACTGATATGGGGAACTCCTCAAAAGAAGGCAGAGGCTACACTAAAACAGGCCTTAACTCAGGCACCTGCTTTGAGGTTGCCAGACCCAGAAAAAACATTCCAACTTTATGCCCATGAAAGAAAGGGAATAGCCTTGGGAGTGTTAACTCAAAGGTTGGGATCTGAGCCCCAGCCTATAGCTTACTTATCCAAAAAGCTCGATCCAACTACCCGAGGCTGACCCCCCCTGCCTTCAAAATCTTGCAGCTATTGCAATCATGATAGAAGATGCTTTAAAACTCTCCTTTGGGGGCAAACTAACTATTTTTACCAGCCATCAAGTAAAACAACTCCTAAATGGGAGAGGCCATTTATGGATGTCTGATCAAAGAATCCTCAGATATCAAGTAATGCTGATGGAAAATCCAGGCCTCACTATATCCCCTTGTAAGGTTCTTAACCCAGCCACCCTCCTGCCTACCCCTGAGGCCTCTCTCCCCTTTCACTCTTGTCTAGAAACCTTGGACCACTGGAAAAAACCCTGAGAAGGATTGTCAGAAGATCCTCTGACCAGTCCTGAGGAAATCTGGTACACTGATGGAAGCAGCTTTGTCTTGGATGGAAAAAAATAGAGCCGGGTATGCAGTAGTCTCCAATTTTGAGACCATAGAGGCTAAGCCTCTGCCACCAGGTACTTCAGCCAAACTGGCTGAGCTCATAGCCCTGACTCGAGCTTTAGAGCTGGGAAAAGGAAAAATAATAGCCATTTACACTGATTCCAAGTGTGCCTTTCTGGTGCTACATGCACATGCGTCTATTTGGAAAGAAAGGGGCCACTTGACCACCTGAGGGTCCCCAATCAAATATGGTGATCAAATTCTTTGACTCTTGGAGGCAGTCCATCTGCCCAC
Organism: Kobus ellipsiprymnus; assembly: GCA_006410655.1. NCBI lineage: Eukaryota > Metazoa > Chordata > Mammalia > Artiodactyla > Bovidae > Kobus > Kobus ellipsiprymnus. The sequence goes on along the minus strand of SJYR01002989.1, from coordinate 105,069 downwards.
TGAGGTTTCAGTCTCCCACTGTAAAGGACACCAAAAAGGGAGCACAGAAGTGGCACGAGGGAACCAAGCAGCTGATCAGGCAGCTAGGAGAGCAGCATTACAGAACCATGACCTAATAGGGATTGCCACCTTAGTTCCACAGACTAATTTGCCAGAAACTCCTTCATATACTGAAGGTGAGACTCTTAAAGCTAAGAGCGAGGGCTTTCAAGAAGATCATATGGGGTGGTTCCAAAAGGAGGGACTCCTTTTTCTGCCTGGGAACCTCCAATGGAAGTTGGTTAACTCCTTACATGCCACTACTCATTTAGGAGAAAAGGCCCTCCAAAGATTACTAGAAAGGTCCTTCAGAGGAACAGGCTTCCAAACAACTATAAGACAGGTGGTCTCCTCTTGTCCCACTTGCCAATTAAACAACCCCCAAGGAGCTCGAAGACCCCAGCTGGCCCAGCCCATCCAACAACGTGGGACCTACCCAGGAGAGGACTGGCAGATGGACTTCACCCAGATGCCAGTTTCTCAAGGGTATAAATACCTATTAGTCATGATAGATACATTCACAGGATGGATTGAAGGCTTTCCCACCCAGACTGAGAAGGCTGAGGAGGTGGTAAAAAAAACTGCTCCACGAAATCATTCCAAGATTTGGTCTGCCCAGGTCATTACAAAGTGACAATGGGACATCATTTACTTCTAAGGTTACCCAAGGGGTCTCAAAAGCATTGGGCATTACTTATTATCTCCATTGTGCCTGGAGGCCTCAATCTTTGGGAAAAGTAGAAAGAGCCAATCAGTTCTTAAAATTAGCAATAAAAAAGATAACCCAGGAGACCTCCCTGGGATGGAAGGAGGCTTTACCGATAGCTCTTCTCCACACCCGCATTGCCCCTAAAGAACAGCTTGGTCTTAGTCCTTATGAGATGCTATATGGGAGGCCTTTTGTTTATGTCAATGACCTCTTCCTAGATCCAGAGGTTCAGACCCTCCAGTCTTATACCATGGCCATTGGGAAATTCCAACAGGATATACGCTTGTGGGGTATAAGGCAAGACCCAAAAGATTCTAAGGAGTCACCACTATATGCTCCAGTGACTCAAGTCCTAATTAAAGTCTAGAAAGATGGGTCCCCAAAAGCTCAACTCCAGCCCACATGGAAGGACCCCTACCCTGTAATACTTTCTACCCCCACAGCAGTCAAGGTACCAGGACATGACACCTGGATTCACTACTCATGAGTCAAGCTGTTGAAAAACAGAAGAGGACACTCAATACACCTGTGAGCCCCTGGGAGATCTCATATACCTATTCAGGACTACCAATGAGTGCCATTCTAATGAACACCCCCAAAATCTAGTTTCTGGAGATAAGATTTCTCAGGATAACTCTAAAGAGCCAACACAGCTTGACAGAGATTATACTCCAAAACAGACAGGAGATAGATCTTCTGATCCCTGAACAAGGAGAGACTTGAGCCATCCTGATGTGAATTTAAAATTGACTAATGCCTCTACTGGTCCTTGTTATACTATATTGATGACGCTTATGATTATTCCATGCACTGTCAATTGTCTAACCTGTTTTGTCTCTGCCCAGGTCAACAAGCTACAACATACAGTGCCAGTTCAACAAAGATATAAAACTACAGCCGACCACAAAAAATATCACACACCCTTAGATGGACACCTCTATAAGGACTCTGAGGCTTGAGACTAGCAAGAGGGGGAGGCCCAATACCCCCCACCGTCCCAGTTCAGCAGGAAGTAGCCAGAAAGACCTCGACAGCCCTATTCCCAAAGAATTGGGCCTCCCGTCTCTTGAGGGGGAAATGTTAGGTAGGTAGAACAGGGAAAAGGAGTCCAAAATGGCGGTGGCTACAAGACAAGGAAGGGAAAAGCCCGCAAAAATGAAACAAAAGAAGGTCCGAGGAGCTGGAGTGAGGACCTCAGGTAAAACAAACAACACTCCTGCTGGCCCAATTTACATAGGACAGGCCCAGGGAGAGATAAACATATAAACAGAAGAGCCAAAGCTAGCTCTCTCTCTCTCTCCCGTGCACTGGGGCACCGCTTTTCTCCTCGTGTCTTTAGATCGATGTGCCCTCACACCTCGAAGATGGATCTTCCTGCTATCTTCTAAATAAAATAGAGCTGTAACACTGAGCTGTAACACTGATTTGTCTAAGAGCTATAACATGGTCCATTCGAGACCTGAGAGCTATAACATGGTCTGTCCAAGGCCTGAGAGCTGTGATATGCTGAGAGGGCTTTAATGTCCATCACTCCAAATCTTTGTTGTGACGAGACAAAGAATCGAGGAACATACACTCACGTGACACAACCAAATTAGTTTGTCCTGTAAAGGGAAAGCCCAGATTGAGGGGAAAAAATGTTCCCAGAGTGCACACCAGAGCAATTTACCCTTCAAAATCAAGCCCGTTGGCTCTTAACACGAAACGACACACAAAACAAGTGAACCGGTTGAATTAGCTATCAAATTGGGTAGACTTACCCTACAACCGAAATCTAGTCTGTTGACTCTAGAAGTTTGCCAGTTCCTTGTCTCAACTGTCAAGCTGAGGGAAGCCGGTACCCATTCAGGGAATCTTGAAGGAAAGAACCTCAGGACAAATTATCCCATCAGCTGCTATGGTCTTGCTCCAATATTCCCTGATTGGTGCCGGCTAGCCATTAGCAGTAAGGCTCCTGGCTGGCTAAGCCAAATTGTTACCGAGTCCAACCTCGCTCTGCTCACTGCATGATAGGCAATGAATCTGAGAGACAAGGTTTTGAGGCAAGGAAAAGACCTTAATTGGGGAGCTGGTAGACTAGGAAGACTGCAGGCTAGTGCCTCAAAACAACCATCTTTATTTTTAATCTCTGTTAATTGCAAACCTCATTCCTGATTCAGAATTTTTATAACATACTTCCATGGTAAATTGGCAAGTCACATTTTGTATCGTGTAAAATCTCAAAATCCTCCAATAAATCTATGTCACAGTTGTCCTTTAGCAGTCACAATCATGAAATTAAGGATTTGTTACCTTATCCCAAAAAGCAGTGAAATTTTGCACGTTCACAACTGTTTTACCATCTGATGGCAGCTCATGATCGCACTGTGGTAGCTCATCAAGTAACAGAAAGTCCTACAGAAAAAGAAAGAACACAGATTGTTTAAACTATAGGAACAAAACACAAGCAAAATAATTGCTTCTATGAAATTTGCAATATATTTTACAACTGTATTTTATTATGTTAGGTCATTAGAAATGCTAAATAATATGTAGTATAACCTATTATAGCATATAGTATAGTACATACAGTATACACATATAGCTTATAATGTGTATATATGTACACACACACACACACACACACACACACAAAGAGTTCCAGGCTATGGAACTATCTTTGTAACTTTCTTAACAAGTATACTGGCTCCCCTTTAAAGAACAAATACGTCTCCAAATTTGAACACATCAAGAACCAGGACATTTTTATTGTGTCATTAATGATACAAACAGGTTTTGACAGAAAATGATTCCATAAGTATTTACTGAATCCCACCAGGTTCCAAGCACCATGCGACACTGTTGGGAACACAGAAAGTAAGGTCATTTCCCAGGCCTTCAGCAGTCAGGTGGCAAAGGACAGGCTGGGAACATAAGACCTATGGAAGAAACTCCGAATGAAAGCCTTACTCTGCTTTCCTCTTCCTGTGTATCAAATCCCTATCACTGCTTGTCATTAACTATCATTAAAATTATCATTCCAAAAGATAATGCTATTAAGCCTCTATCTCTTTTTTACTTTTCACAAGCATCTTTTCACAAACATTTGTCTCTGCTCCTTAGTCAAAGTCCTCTCCTCCTCAACAGAATGATCACATCTTCCACTTCTTGCTATTTTCCACACCAATTATTAATAGGAATATTCAATGCAATTTAGCTGAATAAAATAAAGTCTTGAAAATCATTAGAAAACTAATATAATCATATACAGGAAACTCCCTCTTACCCTTTAAATGCTAAAAATAATTCAATGAGTTTTTCGATCCTTGCAGTTAGAGAAGCAAGGTCGTGAGGCAAGAAGCGGTAGGTTAGCAGCCGCCATTTCTTCCGCCTCCGGTCTCTGGACCTTTTGTAGAGCGTCCAACAGTGCTATGTTGGGACAGAGCTTCCGGAGGTTCACAACCTCTGTGATTCGTCGGAGCCACTATGAGGAGGGTCCAGGGAAGAATATACCATTTTCAGTGGAAAACAAGTGGAGGACTAGCTATGATGACTTTGTTCTTTGGGTCTGGATTTGCTGCACCTTTCTTTATAGTAAGACACCAACTGCTTAAAAAATAATCCATGAGACAGATAGGAAGAGGAGCATATTAAGAGGTGCAGTCTCTTAAAAGGATCAGTCCTTGAACTCAGCATCCTAGATATGTTTATAAATAAACTTATGGCATAAATCCAAAAAATAAAAAATAAAATAAAAAAATAAAAATAATTCAATGAGAAAATACACAGTGGGAAAGAAATTGAACAACAAAGACCACTCCCACCCCCTCCCCCAAGTACTATGAACATGTAGCAGAGACTACTGGCTGTCCTCAAAACCTGCTCTCTTTCTCCCGTGCTAACAAAATCTTGGGTTTCAGCTGCATATGGCAACCTGAAAAGAGGCCCTGTCTCTCCAGCCTCCTGAGCATATAAGAGCAGCCACATGACTAAGTCCAGGTAAGTGGAGGGTGACAACAACCAGGACCTTTCTCCAACCCATGGCCTGGGCCTTGGAGGCTGCCAACATGGTCAAGGTCAATGCATTTGACATCATGGAGGATCATACTAGCCATGAAGCTTGTTACAGGTTAAATTATATCCCTCTCCCAAGAGATACACTGAAGTCCTATCTAGGAACTCCAGTTACATCAAAACATGACTTTATTTGGAATTAGGGTCTGATTAAGATGCAATCATACTGGAGTCGGGCTGGCTCTGAATCCAATATGACTGATGTCCTTATAAGGAGACCCAGAGAAAACACAGGCAGAAAACAGCCACCTGAAGAAAACGGAAACTGGAGTGGTGGCAGTTAAAAACCAAGGAACCCAAGTTTTGCCTGCAACCACAAAATCTAGAAGAGGCAAAGAAAGATTCTCCTTGTGACCAGAAATCAGAGGGATCAGTGACCCTGCTGACACCTTGATTTCAGACTTCCAACCTCTACAACTGGGAAACAATAAATTTCTATTGTTTGAACTACCTGGTTTGTAATACTTGGTTATGGCAGCCCCAGAAAACAGATACAAAGCCTTATAAGGTTTCTTGCATGAGTGAAAAATGAACTATATTTCTGTGAAAAGTAGCTTTACCATGCATAATTCTATGACCTACAGGCACAGAATCTTAACCAACATAGGGAGCAACTGAAACAAGCATGTGATGATGTTCGAAAAAGTAAATGGACGTGAATAGCAACCTACTACCCTAAACCTCATAAATAGCCTTCAAGTCCTTGACACCCTTATCTACTGTGCCATAAAGCTACAAATTTGATAACCACCTTCTACTTCAAAAGAACAACTGTTTCTCTTCCTCCTTGGTCACCAGGTCCTGGTGGTGGCGGGCAGGACACAAGGACCACGTTGGGTTGGACCCTCCAAGAAGTTTCTGCAGCACTAGAACAAGGCTAGGTTACTCCAACTGAGCTCTGTCAAAGATAGCTCTCCTTTATCAAGAAGACCAAGTTACTGTATCAGAAGAGGTGGTCTTAACGCAAGTTGAAGAATCAGAGAAAAGATGTAAGGTCACTCACTGGGGGATTTAGATGAAATTCCTATTGAAGTAAAATACAACTTTAGCACATCTGGCATTGAGACAACATGTGCATCAAACATGCTGAAAAGTTATGTATCACCTTAAAATGCCACAGAGATTGTTGGATCAGGGAGCTCTGTTAATGGTAAAAAGAAACTCAGATGAGTCTGTTACAGGATACAGAAGCACAGATGGCACTTTTGGACCAGTTAGAAACCCATGGAGTTATTCAAACAATATAGAGAAAAGAGGAAGCAGAAGTCTCATGATGAGACTAAGGATTCAAATTGGCTTATAACTGGAGGAAGCTCAGGGGGGAGTGCAGTGGCTGTGTCAGCATTCACTTGCTTCGTTGCTTTAGGACCAGATTCCAGAGGATCAACCAGCAATCCAGCTGCCCACTATGAGGCTGTTGGTTTAAAACCCAGCTATGACTTAGTTTCTTGTCATGGCTTCATTCCCCTGGTGAATTCAATGATGCGCCCAGAATCTTAATTAGATGTGTGGGTGATGCGCCATTGTGTTGAGTATACTAGCTGAGCAGGATCTCTAAGATTCTACCACAATTCAAGATCCTGTTAAAAACATTTATGCGTCCCAGTTTAACAGATGTGAGCAAACAATGTGTAGGAATTCCAAAGGAATATCTTATACCAGAATTGTCAAGTGAAGTACGATCTCTTTGGGCCAAAGCTGCTAATCTCTTTGAGTCTGAGGGGGCCAAAGTAATTGAAGTGTCCCTGCCCCAACCAGTTATTCAATTGTCTGCTACCATGTACTGTGTACATCAGAAGTGGCATCAAATATGGCAAGATTTGATAGGTTAGAACATGGTCACTGATTTGACATTGCTGTGTCTACTGGAGCCATGTATGCTGCAACTAAACAAGAAGGGTTCAATGATGTCATGAGGGGAAGAATCCTCTCAGGAAACTTTCTTATTAAAAGAAAAGTATGAGAACTATTTTATCAAAGCAGAGAAAGTGAGATGACTCATTGCTAGTGATTTTGTGAGTATTTTTAACTCTGGAATAGATGTTTTGCTAACTTCCACCACCTTGAGTGAGGCAGTACCATACACAAAGTGCATCAAAGAAAACAACAGAACATGAATTGCCCAGGGTGATATTTTTACACAGACTGTAAATATGGCAGAATTGCCAGTGGTGAGTGTCCCTATGGCCCTGTCAAGCCAAGGATTGTCAATAGGACTGCAGTTTAATGGTTGTGCATTTTGTGACCAGCTGCTTTTTTACAGTTTGCAAATGGTTTGAAAACAAGTATGGTTTCCTGTTACTCAACTTCTCAAACTGATGGATGATTGTTCATCAAACTTTGAAAAGTAAATGTTATCTCTGCTTCTCTAAAATAGTGGTAATAACTATATCATGCAAATTATTATGACTTTTAAAGCTTTTATATTCTATACAATTAAAGTGATCTTGTAATCTGGTTCATTGTCAGTATAGTCATTCCTTGAAATCACTTTTTAAAATTCTTGTGATGTAGTTAATTATAAAAAATCTGTCAGCATTTATTAAGCATCCACTAAGTAAGTATAAACAAAGTATAGGATTTCTATTATAATACAATATACCTGTTCCTGAAAAATGATGCATTCTGCAAAAATGTTCATTAAAAACAATGCTGCCTATAGTACAAGTAAGCTTAGGGGTAAATCTTTCAAAACTTCTACATCTTTGCAACCAAAGCACTAACAAAATCACTGGTATCCTTATTTTTGACAAAGGAAGCAAGAATATACAACAGGGCAAAGATAGTTTCCTCAATAAGTGCTGCTGGGAAAACTGGATAATTACATGTAAAAGAATGAAATTAAAACAGTTCCTAACACCATACACAAAGATAAACTCAAAATGGATTAAAGATCTAAATATAAGACCATAAACTATAGAATCTCAGAGGAAAACATAGAAAAAACACTAGGACATAAATCACAGCAAGATCCTCTATGACCCACCTCCTACAGTAGTGGAAATAAAAATAATAAATTAACAATGGGACCTAAGTAAATTTAAAAGCTTTTGCACAGTAAAGGAAACTGTAAACAAGGTGAAAAGACAACCCTCAGAATGGGAAAAAATAATAGCAAATGAAACTGACAAAGGGTTAATTTCAAAAATATACAAGCAGCTTATACAAATCAACACCAGAAAAACAAATAACCCAATCAAAAAGTGGGCAAAAGACCTAAGCAGACATTTCTCCAAAGCAAAGATATAGATAGCTGATAATTACATGAAAAGATGTTCAACGTCATCATTATTTAGTTCAGTTTAGTCACTCAGTCCTGTCCGACTCTCCGCAACCCCATGAATAGCAGCATGCCAGGCCTCCCTGTCCATCACCAACTCCAGGAGTTCACCCAAACTCATGTACATCGAGTCGGTGATGCCATCCAGCCATCTCATCCTCTGTCGTCCCCTTCTCCTCCTGCCCTCAATCTTTCCTAGCATCAGGAATTGGAACTATGCAAAATATTCAAAAAAGTACTAATATTTTGACCTGTTCAGGCCCCAAACAAGAACCTGCCACTTTATAACCTTTAGTTGCAGATATCCCTATTAATTTATGGGGACGAGGTCTATTGATGCAATGGACAGCTTATGTAACAATTCTTACTATATCTTCTCAAGCTAAACAAATTATGGTAAATATGGGATACATCCTGTTCAAAACACACAGGCTTTTTAGTGAGGCCACTGCCAAAAAACAAAAACAGCACTTAAGCTGATATGGAAATTTGATGAGCCTACTTGGACAGAGCAGTGGCCCCTATCACATGAAAAGTTACAGGCTCGTGAACAGCTAGTAGAGGAACAATTATCTCTTAATCATATTGCCTCAACTACTAGTCCTTGGAATTCTCCTGTCTTTGTTATTAAGAAGAAATCTGGGAAATGGAGAATGTTAACGGATTTAAGAAAAATTAATGCTACAATCAAACCTACGGGTGCTTTACAACCAGGCTTTCTGTCACCTTCTATGATACCATGAAATTGGAAAATAAAAATCATTAATCTTAAAGATGGTTTTTATACTGTTCCTCTACAAGAATCTAATGCTCCATTTTGCTTTTACTATACCGTCAATTAATAATAAAAAACCAGTGTCTCAATATTACTGAAAGGTATTGCCACAAGGAATGCTTAATAGTCCTACATTATATCAATTATACATCTCCTAACCACTTAAATTTATTAGTAAGCAATTCCCTCATGCTTATATTATCCACTATATGAATGATATTCTTTTAGCTTCTCCTTCTGCTGAGGAACTTCAATGTATTTTCTTAAATACAGAGATTAAATTAAAAGAATATGGGTTATATATTGCTGTTGATAAATCACAAGAGCAGGAACCATATACCTATTTAGGATATATACTGCAAAGAAATATTATTAAACCACAAAAAATACAAATTTGAACTGACTCCTTGAAAATTTTAAATGATTTTCAGAAATTATTAAGAGATATAAATTGGTTACAACCATCTTTAGGAATTCCCAATCATTCCTTAACACATAAATTTCAAATCCTACAAAGAGAATCTGATTTAAACAGACCCCATATACTAACAGAACAGGCTAAACAGAAATTGGATCTTGTAAATCAAGTATACAACAAAGACAACTTAAACAAGTAGATCTGACTGTGCCCATTTCTTTACTTATTCTTCCTGCTTTAGATTCCCCTACAGGAATATTGGCTTCCCTGGTGGCTCAGACGGTAAAGCGTCTGCCTGCAATGCGGGAGACCCAGGTTTGATTCCTGGGTTGAGAAGATCCCCTGGAGAAGGAAATGGCAATGCACTCCAGCACTCTTGCCTGGAAAATCCCATGGACGGAGGATCCTGATAGGCTACAGTCCATGGGGTTGCAAAGAGTCAGACACGACTGAGCGACTTCACTTCACAGGAATATGACAACTGCAGGGTATCCTTGAATGGGGATATTTTCCTAAGAAAATAATGACTACTTACATAACGCTTATTTCCTTTTTTATTTCAAAAATGAGATCCAGATGTATACAACTTTCTGGTTATGATCCATATGAAATTGTTTTTCCTTTCACTAATGATCAAGTCCATAGATTATTTGTTACCAGTATGGATTGGCAAATTGCCATTGATGATTTCATAGGTGAGGTTCATAACCATTTTCCAAAGTCACCTTTCATTACTATTGCTGCTAAACACAAATGGATAATTCCTATTATTACTCTCTTGCTAATGCCCCCATGTATTTCACTGACACAAATAAAACTCTCAAAGCCGGTTATACTGGACCCACAACAAAGGTTTGTCAATCTACCCAAGCCTCTGTTCAAAAAGATGAATTAGAGGCTATTGCTACCTTATTACAGGATGTTTCTACAGCTTTAAATATTATATCAGATTCTCAATATGCTATACAGATAACACAAATTATTGAAACCATATCTCTACCAAAGGCTTCTTCTAAATCATCTATTTTTACAATGTTATCTCAATTAAAAATATAGTAAGGCTTCATTCTGCCCCTTTTTACATTACACATATCAGATCTCATTCTAAATTGCCTAGACCATTGGCAAAGGGCAATGATTCCATCAACTCTTTGTTAATTGCTTTTCTTACTCCTTATGAATTTCATCAACTCACACATATAAATATACATGGCTTGATGAATAAATTTCAATTATTCAGACAAGAGGCCAGAAATATTGTTTCTGCCTTCCCTACATATACTCTTACTCACCACATTCTTACAACTACAGGGGTTAATCCCAGAGGCCTTTATCCCAGTGATATTTGGCAGACTGATATTACTCATGTTCCTTCTTTTGGACGTTTGGGAGCTGTTCATATTTCTGTGGATACATATACGGGCATGATTTATGCTTCTGCTCATTCTGAAGAAACATCTGCTCATGTTATCTCACGGTTTTTGCAGGCCTTAAATGGGCCTACCAAAACATGTTAAAACTGATAATGGCCCTGCATATGTGAGTCATGGTTTTGCAAAATTTTTATCTGATTGGAATATTTCTCATTCTACAGGTATTCCATATAATTCTCAAGACCACTCATTGTGGTCTTGAACGCACTCATCATACTCTAAAAAATATGTTATTTAAACAGAAAGGGGGAGAAAAGTATGGCATACTGATGACACCAAAAGAGAAATTAGCCCAAGCTAATTTACTTTAAAGTTTTTGGATTTACAATTGGATCATACAATGCCAGCAGCAACATTACATTTTCAGAACACCATCCTTAGTAAAAATTATACTCCTGGTCAAATGATTGCAGATAATACTCCGATATGGTTGGAAAAATGCTATGAACAATTGGTGTAAGGGCTTTAGACTTAAAAAAGGATGAGGTTATGCTCTTGTCATTTCAGATGATGGACAACACCATTGAATACCAGGAAGGCATATCAAAGTAAGGAAAGAAGAGGACATGGTTTGACATCGGTCCTCCCGGAGAGCCGCCAGTGATGGGGATAACAAGACTGATGATCAGCAACTGCCCTGAATCAGCTCCAAGGATCAACAAAGCCATACCGTCTACCTGGGGTCAATTGAAGAAATTGACCATTGAATAGGAAAAACTGGTCAAAGAACAGGGACAGCCTCTGACCTCGGCTACCTTGTCCTTGGCTATGTTATCTGTGGTAACTACCATGGTAGGTGCCAATCATACTTACTGGGCATATGTGCCCAATCTGCCCCTATTAAGGCCAATTACATGGGAGGATTCTTCTGTTCCAGTTTTCATAAATGACTCTTCTTGGTTACCCAGATCTTTTGACCCGAGCCTGCCTTTAAAACCAGAAGAAGAGGCCTGACAACTTTCAAATGTTAGTGTTAATTATACTGTGGGAACAGATCTTACCCCTATATGTATGGGAGTGGAAACTCATTGTCTTAAAAGAGGATTACAAAGTTGGTTATCTATAGTTAAAGGACCTCAAGGGAACAAAACTCATTTTTTTCTTATTAGAAGCATTTCATTTAATATCACAGGAGAAAATACTACTATGTTTCCACCCCATCTACCTAACTGTATTATTTCTATAAAATCTGGAACAGAACATTGGGTACAATGGAAATTATGTGAAGCTAATACTGGACACATTATGGCCAATACTTCTGATGGAGAAATTACTGATTGGCATCCCAAAGGAGATCCTTTGGACAAGCTTGGATTTGCCTATATTGTTAAACAATACTTTAGACTCTATCAATAACATTGTTATTAGCTCTATATATTGGCATGGAGGGAGTTTCTCCCCTCCCTTACCTAAATTACCTTATACGCCTTTACATTCAGAATTGTGGAAAATATCAGCTGCCTTCCAACCCATAACAGTATGGAACGGGCAATTTAATTCGATAGCATCTGGTCATTCCTTACATTTTGATAAAAGTTCAACCCATTGGATTAAAGCACCTGTTCATTTAACTTTTGTATTTTTTATAGGACCTACTTTTTATAATGCCTCTTCTGGGTTACTTGTCAAAATTTTTCCTTTTACACTTGTATCAGTTCTTCTCTCCAGTTTCAGAATGACTATTCTCTATATATTCTAAAAATCAGATCTGGAGTATGGCTTCCGATAAAAATGAATAGACCATGGCAGGATACCCCCACAGTCTATATTGTAGAAGAAATCCTTAAGAAAGTGTTAAAACACACTGAACTATTTATTGGACTGTTAATTGCTGCCATTTTAGGAATTATTGCTATAGCTACTACAGCAGCTGTAGCAAGAGTGGCATTACTTCAGAGTGAACAGACTGCGCACTTTGTGCAAGAATGGCATAAAGACTCTGATGTTCTTTGGTCTACCCAGAGAAAAATGGATGGAAAATTACCTGCAAAAATGGCTGATTTACAACAGGTTGTTATACTACTGGGTGATTGAGTAAATAGTATGCAAAAACAGATTCGTCTTAAGTGTGATTGGAACATAACTTCTTTTTGTGTCACTCTTCACAAATATAATGAATCTTCATTTCATTGAGACAAAGTTAAACAACACCTCTTAAATCAAGGTAATATATCTCTGGATATTAATAACTTACAACAAGAGATTATGGAAACTTTCTCTCAGAAACTACACCTTTTGCAAGGATCTAATCTGCTAGAAGCAGCAGCAAATGGGATTTCTCAATTAAATCCCATTCCACACTTGAAAACTATCAATGGCTGGTTTTATGTTAATTTTTATGTCTTTTTCTCTGTTTCTACATAGTCTGGCAGTGAATCACCAAGAAAGTTGATGGACAACAATTAGTGATTATCGCTTTGGCTTCTATGATCAACAACAATCATCAAAAACAAGCTCCTAAAAAAGCAGGCGGCGGGGGGAATATGTAGGGAATATGCTATGCACAGGCCTGTACTATAATTAACAAGGCTTCTTTGAAAAATAAGAATGAGTTTTTCATGACCCCCAGGCGAAGGGCCAGGAGCAGTAAAAAGTACATTGTGGAAAAATATCTTGAAAACAAGATGCTGAAGTAGTGATGTGATTGATGGAAAAATATTAGTGACTGTTCTCATGACCAGAGCCTTGAGGGAGTTGCTGAGAAAGGTTGTCACTAGCTGAAGGGCTAAACATAGTCATGAAATGCCTGAAGGTTTGACACTGAGGACTGTACATTGTATATCATTATCCCCGATCTGAAACTGTAAAAAAAAAAAAAGATGTCTTTAGAGCACACACAAGAAAGTAGATGTTAGCAATAAAAAGCCTGCAAGGATCAGGATCTTGGCTTTTGTCTGCGAACAGCATCAGCCCCCTGATCCTCACCTTATTTCTGAGTCTTGCTTTTCTTTATTCTTCTGCAGCACCACTCCCTCATGTCAGTTTGTTGTTGAGCTGGTCCCAACACCTAACCAGGAAACGTTGACAAACCACTAATATAACCCCAAACACAGAGAGCTAGCTCCATAATAAAGAGGAACCACAAACTTCCAGCCTACAGAAAAGCCACTGCAAACACAACAATCTAAACAAAATGAAAAGGCAGAGAAATACAGCAGGTAAAGGAACATGATAAATGCCCATCAAACCAAACAAAAGAGGTGGAGATAGGGAGAATACCAGGAGAAGAATTCAGAATAATGATAATAAAGATTGTCTAACATCTTGAAAACAAAATGGAGTTACAGATAAATAGACGAGACAAGAATTGATAAGATGCAAGAAATGTTTAACAAAGACCTAGAAGAAATAAAGAAGAGTCAATCAGTAATGAATAATGCAATAACTGAGATCTGAAGCACTCTGAAGGAAACCAACAGTAGAATAATTCACAGTCCAACTCTCACATCCATACATGACTACAGGAAAAACCATAGCCTTGGCTAGATGGAACTTTGTTGGCAAAGTAATGTCTCTGCTTTTGAATATGCTATCTAGGTTGGTCATAACTTTCCTTTCAAGGAGTAAGCATCTTAATTTCATGGCTGCAGTCACCATCTGCAGTGATTTTGGAGCCCAAAAAAATAAAGTTTGACACCGTTTCCACTGTTTCCCCATCTATTTCCCATAAAGTGATGGGGCCAGATGATCATACTTATCAATAATTACCTTAAATGTAAATGGGTTGAAAGCCCCAACCAAAAGACAAAGACTGGCTGAATGGATAAAAAAAAAAGACTCCTATATATGCTGTCTACAAGAGACCCACCTCAAACCAAGGGACACATACAGACTGAATGTGAAGGGCTGGAACAAGATATTTCATGAAAATGGAGACCAAAAAAAAGCAGGAGTAGCAATAACTCATATCAGATAAAATAGACTTTGAAATAAAGGCCATGAAGAGAGACAAAGGATACTATGTAATGATCAAAGGATCAATCCAAGTAGAAGATATAACAATTATAAATATATATGCACCCAACATAGGAGCACCACAATATGTAAGACAAACGCTAACAAGGATTAAAGGGGAAATTAACAGCAACACAATAATAGTGGGAGTCTTTAATACGCCACTCACACCTATGGATAGATCAACCAAACACAAAATTAACAAAGAAACACAAACTTGAAATGATACAATGGGCCAGTTAGACCTAATTGATATCTATAGGACATTTCACCCCAAAACAATGAATTTCACCTTTGTCTCAAGAGCACACAGAACATTCTCCAGGATAGATCACATCCTGGGCCATAAATCTAGCCTTGGTAAATTCAAAAAAAAATTGAAATCATTTCAAGCATCTTTTCTTATCACAATGCAGTAAGATTAGATGTCATCTGCAGGGGGAAAAAAACTATTAAAAATACAAATATATGGAGGCTAAACAACATGCTTCTGAATAACCAACAAATCATGGAAGAAATCAAAAAAGAAATCAAAATATTCATAGAAAAAAATGAAAATGAAAACACCACAACCCCAAAACCTATGGAATTCAGTAAAAGCAGTGCTAAGGGGAGGTTCATTACAATACAAGCTTACCTCAAGAAACAAGAGAAAAATCAAATAAATAACCTAAATTTATACCTAAAGCAACTAGAAAAAGTTGAAATCATAAAAATTAGGGCAGAAATAAATGAAAATGAAACAAAGGAGACTATAGCAAAAATCAACAAAACTAAAAGCTACTTCTTTGAGAAGATAAATAAAATAGACAAACCATTAGCCAGACTAATCAAGGAAAAAAAGGGAAAAGAATCAAATCAACAAAATTAAAAGTGAAAATGGAGAAATCACAACAGTTCAGTTCAGTCGCTCAGTCGTGTCCGACTCTGCGACCCCATGAATCTCAGCACGCCAGGCCTCCCTGTCCATCACCATCTCCCAGAGTTCACTCAGACTCACATCCATTGAGTCCGTGATGCCATCCAGACATCCCATCCTCGGTCGTCCCCTTCTCCTCCTGCCCCCAATCCCTCCCAGCATCACAGTCTTTTCCAATGAG
>SJYR01002989.1:72901-89261 GCA_006410655.1 Kobus ellipsiprymnus | reverse complement strand
GCAAAGTAATGTCTCTGCTTTTGAATATACTATCTAGGTTGGTCATAACTTTTCTTCCAAGGAGTAAGCGTCTTTTAATTTCATGGCTGCAGTCACCATCTGCAGTGATTTTGGAGCCCAAAAAAATAAAGTCTGACACTGTTTCTACTGTTTCCCCATCTATTTCCCATGAAGTGATGGGACCGGATGCCATGATCTTTGTTTTCTGACTGTTGAGCTTTAAGCCAACTTTTTCGCTCTCCTCTTTCACTTTCATCAAGAGACTTTTTAGCTCCTCTTCACTTTTTGCCATAAGGGTGGTGTCATCTGCATATCTGAGGGTATTGATATTTCTCCTGGCAATCTTGATTCCAGCTTGTGCTCTTCCAGCCCAGCGTTTCTCATGATGTATTCTGCATAGAAGTTAAATAAGCAGGGTGACAATATACAGCCTTGACGTACTCCTTTTCCTATTTGGAACCAGTCTGTTGTTCCGTGTCCAGTTCTAACTGTTGCTTCCTGACCTGCATACAGATTTCTCAAGAGGCAGGTTAGGTGGTCTGGTATTCCCATCTCTTTCAGAATTTTCCAGTTTATTGTGATCCACATAGTCAAAGGCTTTGGCATAGTCAATAAAGCAGAAATAGACAACACATAAATATAAAGGATCATAAGAGACTAATATTAGCAACTATATGACAATAAAATGGGCAACTTGGAAGAAATGGACGAATTCTTAGAAAAGTATAACTTCCCAAAACTGAACCAGAAAGAAATAGAAAATTTTAACAGACCCATCACAAGCACAGAAATTGAAACTGTAATCAAAAATCTTGCAGCAAACAAAAGCCCAGGACCAGATGGCTTCACAGGTGAATTCTACCAAAAATTTAGAAAAGAGCTAACACCTCTTCTGTTCAAACTCTTCCAGAAAATTGAAGAGGAAGGTAAACTTCCAAACTCATTCTATGAGGCCACCATCACCTGCCGAGTTCCAGCCTCAGCAGAGTCCAGGGATATCCTCAGGATGGATGACGTCGATGAATAAAGAAAGATAGATAAAGAGAAAAAGAAAGAGACATGGGGTGACCAAGCTTCTTCGGTGAGTGAGGCCCATTTACTTTATTCTTCTTGAGGCTTTTATACCCTGAGTTATACATACAGCAAGGTGTAAAATGCAGAGTCAACTCAACATTCCATCAGTAATAACTTTTATCAATATCAGGTTCCTTCCTGCAAAAGTCTTATTTTCTGTACATCATCTTCTATTCTGGAGGCCTGTTGATATTCCATGAAATCCTTTTGATAAAGGTTGGTCAGCCAGAACACCAGAACAATGATTTTCCCTTAAACTGTTTCTTCTTAAATTCTTAGCCTGCATCACCCTTAAAGTACAGAGTTACATTTTTATGGAGCAAAGATTCAGCTGGTTACAACAAAGAAAGAACTTATTAACTCAAAGTCTAATGTTTCTAATGCTAAGGCTATTACTTGTTTCTTCTACATCCTGACTATATGCACTCCCAGGAACACAATGGATACGGGATGTGAGAACTTGGCAGCAAGCATTGCATAGGCTCAACAATGTTGCAAGAGTCTGGATAAAGCTGCCAAGTAAGCTAGAATGCTAACAGGGCATTTGAAACACTCCTTTCATGCCCAGGAGATTTAGAAACTAAAGCCCTAAGTTAACTCTTTCCAGAGAAATGTGGTCGAGGAATCCCCCTATTAATGTCAGAGGAGTTGATGAAAGGCATAAAATAGTAAAACAGACAGATTCTGATTTGGGGGTAGATGCTCAAGCAAGTTCAGGGGGTCCCTTGAGTCCTGATCTCGCCTTTGCCTGTCAGGCCTCTTCCTCATGACCTTTGCCATGGGTGGGATTCTCCATGCTGGCTCCTGGCAATCACCCTAATACCAAAACCAGACAAAGATGCCACAAAAAAGAAAACTACAGGCCAATATCACTGACGAACATAGGTGCAAAAATCCTCAACAAAATTCTAGCAAACAGAATCCAGCCACATATTAAAAAGATCATACATCATGACCATGTGAGCTTTATCCCAGGGATGCAAGGATTCTTTAATATTCACAAATCAATCAATGTGATACACCACATTAACAAACTGAAAGATAAAAAACATATAATTGTCTCAATAGATGCAGAGAAAGCCTTTGACAAATTCAACATCTATTTATGATAATAAAAAAAAAAACCTCCAGAAAGCAGGCATAGAACAAACATACCACAAAATAATAAAAGCCATATCTGATAAACCCACAGCAAACATTATCCTCAATGGAGAAAAGTTGACAGCATTTGCCCTAAAGTCAAGAACATGACAAGGGTGCCCACTCTCACCATTACTATTCAACATTGTTTTGGAAGTTTTAGCCACAGTAATCAGAGAAGAAAAAGAAATAAAAGGAATCCAGAATGGAAAAGAAGAAAAACTCTCCCTGCTTGCAGATGACTTGATCCTCTACATAGAAAACACTAAAGACACCACCAGAAAATTACTAGAGCTAATCAATGAATATAGTAAACTTGCAAGATATAAAATTAACACAGAGAAATCCCTGCATTCCTGTACACTAACAATGAGAAAACAGAAAGAGAAATTAAGGAAAAAATTCCATTCACCATTGCAATAAAAAGAATAAAATACTTAGGAATAAATCTACCTAAAGAAACTAAGGTCTATATATAGAAAGCTGTAAAACACTAATGAAAGAAATCAAAGATGACACAAATAGATGGAGAAATATACAATATTCATGGATCAGAAGAATCAATATAGTGAAAATGAGTATACTATCCAAAGCGATCTACAGATTAAATGCAATCCCATCAAGCTACCAATGGTATTTTTCACAGAACTAAAACAAACCAGAATTGAAAGAGACACATGTACCCCAATGTTCATCGCAGCACTGTTTACAATAGGCAGGACATGGAAACAACCTAGATGTCCATCAGCAGACAAATGGATAAGGAAGCTGTGGTATGTATATACAATGGAATATTATTCAGCCTTTAAAAAGAATGCATTTGAATCTGTTCTAATGAGTTGGATGAAACTGGAGCCTATTATACAGAGTGAAGTAAGTCAGAAAGAAAAACACCAATACAGTATACTAATGCATATATATGGAATTTAGAAAGATGGTAATGATGACCCTATATTTGAGACAGCAAAAGAGACACAGAGATAAAGAACAGACTTTTGGACTCTGTGGGAGAAGGTGAGGGTGGGATGGTTTGAGAGAATAGCAATGAAATGTATATTACCATATGTGAAACAGATCACCATTCCAGGTTCAATGCATGAGGCAGTGTGCTCAGGGCTGGTGCACTGGGATGAACTTGAGGGATGGGATGGGGAGGGAGGTGGGAGGGGGGTTCAGGATGGGGAACACATGTACACCCATGGCTGATTCATGTCAATGTATGGCAAAAACCACTACAATAGTATAAAGTAATTAGCCTCCAATTAAAATTTAAAAAAAAAAAGAGTCCATTCACATAGAGGTAAAAAGTTGCAAAACAGAGAATAACATTTGTTTTATTGGAGTTTTACAGGAANGTGCTCAGGGCTGGTGCACTGGGATGAACTTGAGGGATGGGATGGGGAGGGAGGTGGGAGGGGGGTTCAGGATGGGGAACACATGTACACCCATGGCTGATTCATGTCAATGTATGGCAAAAACCACTACAATATTATAAAGTAATTAGCCTCCAATTAAAATAAATAAATTAACTAAAAAGAAAAAGAAATGGTGGTATATATATATATACACAGTGGAATATTACTCAGCCATTTAAAGGAATGCATTTGAGTAAGCCCTAACGAGGTGGATGGGCTTCTCTGGTGGCTCAGATGGTAAAGCATCTGCCTGTGCTGGGAAGATTCCCTGGAGAAGAATATTGCAACCCACTCCAATACTCTTGCCTGGAAAACTCCATGGACGGAGGAGCCTGGTACGCTACAGCCCATGAGGTCGCAAAGAGTCAGACACGACTGATTTCCCTTTCCCTTTAATGAGGTGGATGAACTAGAGACTATTATACAGAGCGAATTATGTCAGAAAGAGAAAAACAAATATCAAATACTAACACACATATGTGGAATCTAGAAAGATAATGCAGATTAACCTATCTGCAGAGCAGCAATAAAGACACAGACATAGAGAACAGACTTACAGACAAGGCTAGTGGGGGAGGAAGGAGAGCGATATATGGAGAGAATAAAATGGAAACACATATTACCATATGTAAAAGAGGTAGCCAATGGGAATTTGCTGTCTGACTCTGGGAACTCTAATCAGGGGCTGGGTAACAACCTAGAGGGGTGATATTGGGAGGGATGTAGGAGGGATGTTCAGGTGGGAGGAGCATGGGTAAACCTATGGGTGATTCATGTTGATGTTTGGTAGAAATCAATGCAATACTGTAAAGCAATTATCCTTCAGTTAAAAATAAATAAGTTAAAAAAAAAAAAAAAACAACTTGTACCTACAGAGATAACCTGGACAGCCCAGTGGCAACTCAATGTTAAGTGGAGGCCACCTCAGCAGATGTTAAAAATGCACACACACACACACACACCCCAAAAAAAAAAAAAAAAAAAAAAACAGTAAAATGAGAATATCCACCTCCAAATCTGAGCAGAGCAGGTGGAAGAGGAACTCTGAGTAGAGGAGGAAGTACAACCTGCTGGGGCCCAGAGTCATACCAGATGGACATAAGCCTCTCTCTAGGGAGAGCCCAAGATATCAGCACTTCTCTAAGAATAGAGCTGTAATGAATGAGAACTTTTTTCCTTTCCTTCTAAAAGTTAAAATGTCACTTCTGCTATTTCAGAGCCCCATGCCAAAGAACCAGAATAACTCCATGTTACACTGAGTTCATTCTCCTAGTTACCAATCACAAACAAGCTCAGTGATGTCACAGAGACGTTTGTTATGATCTAACAGACCACAGTGGACTCAAAACTTGGCAGCTAGTAGAGCATAGCTTTAGTGAGAAAGTTTCTTTACAAATGGTCTCTCCTTAGGCTCCTTGAGTGCAAAGAAACACTAATGGGAGTATGTATTCAGAACTTGAAAAAAAAACTAATGAAAATCATACATTTACCCACTTAAAATTTCATTGTTCAATCTGTCTTTGTCAGAATATCAATGTCACCTCGTTTATCATTTGACACATTTACTGTTGATAAGTATAAGTAGGGAGGCAAATTATTTAATAGTTCATTAAATAATTTAACAAACTTTAAATTATTTAAATTATTTCAAACAAATTATAATTTACTAAAATTACTTTGTTTAGTAAAGGAAAAAAAAAAAAGCTTTTCTAAATATGAATGACATGAAGGAAAACATAAGAGGCAGAACCTTCTTGAAACCACTAGAACATTGCATAGTGGGAGTTTAACCTGCCTGGTACTTTTCAGTAGTAGTTTTCTGTCTCCCTGGGATTCTCCCACTACCAAATACTCAATCTGATAAGCTTTACATAAAAGTTTTCTGTGAAAGGTACACTACATTCTTAGATATTTTGACTGTGAATCCCTGAAAGAGGAGAAATTCACAACAGAGAATTCAGTTCAGCTCAGTCACTCAGTCGTCTCCAACTCTTTGAGGCCCCATGGACTGAAGCATGCCAGGCTTCCCTGTCCATCACCAACTCCCAGAGCTTGCTCAAACTCATGTCTATCAAATCGGTGGTGTCATCCAACCATCTCATCCTCTGTCATCTTCTGCCTTCGATCTTCCCCAGCAATAGGTTTTTTCCCACTGAGTCAGTTCTTCACATCAGGTGGCCAAAGTATTGGAGTTTCAGCTTCAGCATCAGTCCTTCCAATGAATATTCAGGACTGATTTTCCTGAGGATTGACTGGCTGGATCTCTTTGCAGTTCAAGGGACTCTCAAGGGTCTTCTCCAACACCACAGTTCAAAAGCATCAATTCTTTGGTGCTCAGCTTTCTTTATAGTCCAACTCTCACATCTATACATGACTACTGTAAAAACCATAGCTTTGACTAGACATACCTTTGCTGGCAAAGTAATGTCCCTGCTTTTTAATATGCTGTTTAGGTTGATGACAGCTTTTCTACCAAGGAGCAAGTGTTTTTTAATTTCATGGCTGCAGTCACCATCTACAGTGATTTTGGGTCCCAAAAGAATAAAGAATTGCTTTACTTTATAACAAAACTCTCAGTTGGGGGGAGAATGTATGATGTAAATGGCAAGCAAATAAATCTTCACCCCAGTTTTGTTATGTATGTATAATTTGAAATAAATTTTTTTCAAAGGAAAAGAAAAGAACAACTGGTAAAAATAGAACATGATTACCTGCTTCTGTGCAGGAAAAGGAAGACAAGATCCTTGCATTTCTCTCAAAGACCAACTGGTAGGAGATGTGATCAACTGTTTCCCTCTTCCTCTTATCCAGGTTCACTGAGACCCTAACACTGGGCATGGCTACTCCTACCTGCCCTGAGCCTGTGTTCAACAGGAGGCAGGATGAATGGATGGTGGTCTAAGGACTCCTCTGCAGACTCTTAACCACCACAGCCTAAATTCTCTCTCCACATCGCCTCTCCCATCGTCAGCCAGGCATGCGCTCTCACCTGTTCTAACACAGCTCATCCTTTCTCCAATTCTACTTTTTTTTTGAAACAACACAATTTCAGATTCTCACTATTAATCTTTTCAAATACTGATACAACTTTTCTTTTGCTGGTTCTGAGATAGTCTGGGACCTGGGACCTTTTGCTGCAGTGCTGCAATGCTTATACCTGGACACATCTCTCCTCCAGCAACCAACTACAAAGAAATCTTATGGGACTAAAAATAACTGCATGCATGTGCAGTTGGGGCAAATTCTGGACCCAAAAGATAGAAAGAGATCAAAAACCCCAACTGCCATTTTTGGAAAACCCTGGAGCAAAAACAGCATGTCAGAACAAAAGTAGGGTACTGCACATGCCCCTGCACACAATACCACCTTAGGAGTGGACAAAACACCTAAACCACACCTGTGTCCTGACCCCTGGACACACCCCTACCCTCTCCCCTATAATGAACAGGCTTACCCCTCATGGGGGAGTGAGCAAGCAAGGGAAACTATTGGTTGATCTCCCTCCCCGCTGCTGTAGCAGGAGCCCCAATAAAGCCTTGCCTGAATTTCTTGTCTGGCCTCTAGTCAATTTCTATTGACTAAGGAGGCTAAGAACTCTGGTAGCAGTTCCTTCCCCAGCCCTTCTCAATACCACTTCCTCCTGATCTCTTTACAGCACCTCTAAGAGGGTTCACCATGCTTAAAACCCTCCAGTGACCAACAGTACCTAAGTCCACACTACCCAAGTGGCCTTTGCCTGGAGACCCTGAGTATTAACTCCACCCATTCTTCTGTATCACCTCAAATACTAATCCTCCTGGGAGCCAGTCAGGATGTTTCCAGCTGAAACTTACTTCCTTACCTCTCAATTCCCTTGGGGGATTCCCATTACATCACATAGAGTGTGGATAACCATGTCATTCAAGCACTTACAGACACAGTCCCAACTCTAATGAGACTGAACCTTGCACAGAGTTGGCCCATAATGGGTGTCAGCTAAAGGAAGGAACAGACTGTACGGCTGTTCAAATCAGTCCAACTACAGACAAGTTATAGCCTCGCATAGTCAGAGCTAACACAGCAACAAGAAAAAAGTTATATATGTTATAAATCTTGTCAAGGCAGAAATTCTAACTGCAGCTTAAGCATATTGCCAAAACATAAAACTTAATATTCAGTGTATGCATATTATAATATGCACCTTCAAAAAAAATAAAAATTATGCCTTAAGTGAGGAAGAAAATCTGTTGAGCACTTGTCTATAAATAACTCATCTGAGGGGGAAGTTACAATCTTCCAGAGGTTAGATGAGACTTCAGTCAACATCTGACCAGCTTGTAAAGGTGCCAGAAGTGCTGGCTGAATTCTCTAGTGATCAGGGTGATGAAAAAACTAAAATTAAGCTGCCATTAAAGCCACTCTCACAGACCTGGGTTCTTGGACCCTTGAATCAATAGAAATTGATAAGAGGCCAGATGAGAAATTCAGGCAAAGTTTTAGTGGGACTCATGCTGCAGTATGAGGGAGCATAACAGACAAGAACAAAGTCTGATTCCATGTTGGATCTGTTTCTTTTACTTTAACCTTTGCTTTTTGTAACTTTCATTATTATAATCATTGTCTATAGCTATAAGCATACATAATAGCCTGCCCTCAAGGAAAATGCCTTTTTTCACAGAAACACCCTGAAGCTGTCCACCTAAGAATGGTTGCAAAAAAGAAGAAATTAATACATCCCCTTCCCACTTGTCTATTTATAGACAAGTGCAAGATACCCAAGGCTGGCCATTCCAGGAGATATTTGCAAGATTAATGACATTTTTACTTTACTTCTTCACCTCTTCCTGCTCTGTATTCTACAAAAGAAACTGGCATTCAGGACCAAATAAGATGGTTATTTTGAGACACTAGTCTGCCGTTTTCTTGATCAGATAGCTTTCAAAAAAAGTTGTATTTCTCTCAACACATTGTCTCTGATGTATTGGACTGCCATGTAATAAGCAGAGTGCATTTTGACTTAGGAGTGAAAACAACTAACACATGTCCTTGCTCACTCACAGGGGGCTGGGGTGGTGGGTAAGCTAGTTCCTTAAATGGAGCGAAAGTTGAGGTGGATCAGTGGGTGAGGCTGAAGAGGTGGCTTAGGTGGTCTGCCCACCCCTTTGGTGGTGCTATGTGTGGGATCATGTGCAGTATATCATATGCAGTACATTGCTTTTACTCTGGGTACCTCAGAAATAGCAGTTTGGTTTTGGCCATTTGTATCTTATTGCTCATAATTTATCCCAACTGCCAGTGCATGCAGTTATTTTTAGTCTCTTATAGTTTCTTTATATTTTGTTGCTCAAGGAGATGTTTTTCCACCTATAAGCAGTCCAGTAAAGCATCCCACACCCCAGCCTATCTCACCATGAAGTGCAGGGCAAGCACAGGTCATCCAGGAAAGTATCAAGGTTGGAACTAGAGCCAAATGGATTGACTTTCCAATGGCTGATAAGGGAAAATCTAAGCAGCTTTGTGAACAACATAACTTCAGAGACACATTTTACTGGATGTAAAAGTTATTTAAGATTTTTAGTGCTTTGAAGTTAAAACAAGATCTTTTGAAATCCTATTGAAGTAGTGCAATGCCAAAACCACAGGGCCCCTTTCTTTACTTAAAGAAAAATAGATGGCCTTCTTGGTTATGAGGTTATAATATCAATAAATCTTCATTTTCTGTACATGGAAAAAAGGAAATTGAAAAGCATGTATAAACAAGAAGATACAATGCTATGAAACCCATACACAGGTCCACAGGTGGGCAGGGGTAGTGGATTTTCTTCCTAGGGCTCCCAGACATGATAAGTGGAAATTATGAAGGATGACCATCCAGTCTACCAAGTTCCAGGCTGCAGGAAGCAGCAGGGCTCAACACCATATTATGTTCTGAACTCAATACCTCATAATGATTCCAGGTGATCTACAGTCAAACCATGCCCAGTTTTGACCACCTAGTCAGTAAACTCAGCTGATCTTTTCTTCCTTTCCTGTTTCCAAATTCACCTTTTAACTGGGATTAACACATATAAGTGAGAGGCATAGGAAGGAAGAAAAATGAACATCAGATCAGACAATTATATTCATTTCCTATTTCCTTTTAGAAACTACGAAGGAGGTTAAATCAGACTTGACTGGTCATTGAGGGGGATCGTATAGCAAAAAGGGGGGGGGCGGATTTCAAAAGCCTCTCAGAATAAAAAACCTAGTTTATGATCTTCTCTTGCCCTTGTTGTTCAGTCACTCAGTTGTGTCTAACTTATTGAGACCCTAATGACTGCAACACTCCAGGCTTCCCTGTACTTCACCATCTCCAGCAGCTTGCTCAAACTCACATCCATCCAGTCAGTGATACCATCCAACCATCTCATCCTCTGTTGTCCCCTTCTCCTCCCACTTTCAATCTTTCCCAGCATCAGAGTCTTTTCTAATGATTCAGCTCTTAGCATCAGGTTATCAAAGTATTGGAGTTCCAGCTTCAGCATCAGTCCTTTCAATGAATATTCAGGACTGATTTCCTTGAGGAATGATTAGTTTAATCTCCTTGCAGTTCAAGGGACTCTCAAGAGTCTTCTCCAACACCATAGTTCAAAATCATCAATTCTTCAGTGCTCAGCTTTCTTTATGGTCCAACTCTCACATCTATACAAGACTACTGGAAAAACTATAGCTTTGACAATATGGATCTTTGTCGGCAAAGTATTTTCTCTGTTTTTTAATATGCTGTCTGTGGAAAATTCTGAAAGAGATGGAAATACTAGACCACCTGACCTGCCTCTTGAGAAACCTATATGCAGGTCAGGAAGCAACAGTTAGAACTGGACATGGAACAACAGACTGGTTCCAAACAGGAAAAGGAGTACATCAAGGCTGTTTTTTATCACTCTACTTATTTAACTTATATGCAGAGGACATCATGAGAAACGCTGGGCTAGATGAAGCACAAGCTGGAATCAAGATTGCCAGGAGAAATATCAATAACCTCAGATATGTAGATGACACCACCCTTATGGCAGAAAGTGAAGAAGAACTAAAGAGTCTCTTGGTGAAAGTGACAGAGGAGAGTGAAAAAGTTGACTTAAAACTCTACATTCATACAATGAAGATCATAGCATTCGGTCCCATCACTTCACGGCAAATAGATGAGGAAACAGTGGCTGACTTCATTTTGGGAGGCTCCAAATTCACTGCAGATGGTGACTGCAGCCATGAAATTAAAAGACACTTACTCCTTGGAAGGAAAGATATGACCAAGTTAGACAGCATATTAAAAAGCAGAGACATTACTTTGCCAACAAAGGTCCGTCTAGTCAAGGCTATGGTCTTTCCAGTAGTCATGTATGGATGTGAGAGTTGGACCATAAAGAAAGCTGAGTGATGAAGAATTGATGCTTTTGAACTGTGGTGTTGCAGAAGACTCTTGAGAGTCCCTTGGACTGCAAGGAGAGCCAACCAGTCCATCCTAAAGGAGATCAGTCCTGAGTGTTCATTAGAAGGAGTGATGCTGAAGCTGAAACTCCAATCCTTTGGTCACCTGATATGAAGAGTTGACTCATTAGAAAAGACCCTGACGCTGGGAAAGATTGAGGGCAGGATGAGAAGGGGACGACAGAGGATGAGACGGTTGTATGGCATCACCAATTCAATGGACATAAGTTTGGGAAAATTCCAGGAGTTGGTGATAGACAGGAAGTCCTGGTGTGCTGCAGTCCATGGGGCCACAGTCAGAAATGACTGTGTGACTGAAGTGAACTGAACTGAGGTTTGTTATAGCTTTTCTTCCAAGGAGCAAGCGTCTTTTAATTTCATGGCTGCAGTCACCATCTGCAGTGATTTTGGAGCCAAAAATAAATAAATAAATAAAGTTTCTCACTGTTTCCACTGTTTCCCTATCTATTTGCCATGGAGTGATGGGACTGGATGCCATGATCTTCATTTTATGAATGTAGAGTTTTAAGCCAGATTTTTTGCTCTCCTCTCTCACTTTCATCAAGAGGCTCTTTAGTTCTTTGCTTTCTGCCATAAGGGTGGTGTCATCTGCATATCTGAGGTTATTGATATTTCTCCTGGCAATCTTGATTCCAGCTTGTGCTTCATCCAGTCCAGCATTTCTCATGATGCACTATGCATATAAGTTAAATAAACAGTGTGACAATATACAGCCTTGATGTACTCTTTTACGTATTTGGAACCAGTCCATATTGGTTCTAACTGTTGCTTCTTGACCTACATACAGATCTCTCAGGAAGCAGGTAAGGTGGTCTGGTATTCCCATCTCTTGAAGAATTTTCAACAGTATTTTTGTGATCCACACAATCAAAGCCTTTAGCGTAGTCAATAAAGCAGAGGTAGATGTTTTTCTGGAACTCTCTTGCTTTTTCTATAATCCATCTGATGTTGGCAATTTGATCTCTGGTTCCTCTGCCTTTTCTAAATCCAGCTTGAACATCTGGAAGTTCATGGTTGACGTATTGCTGAAGCCTAGCTTGGAAAATTTTGAGCATTACCTTGCTAGCATGTGAGAGGAGTGCAATTGTGCAGTAGTTTGAACATTCTTTGGCATTGTCTTCTTTGGGATTGGAATGAAAACTGACCTTTTCCAGTCCTGTGGCTACTGCAGAATTTCCAAATTTGCCAGCATATTAGAACTCCATATTTCAACAAATTCAGGTATTTTACAGCCCCATAACCCAAAACAGCCCAGTATTCATCTCTCTTCCTGCCATATCCAATTCAAGACATGCACTGAGTTGTGCTTGAATGCTCTGATATCTGGCCAGGTCTACTTCACCCTAAACCAAACCACATCATCTTGTCCCTGGACCATGTACTGCATTAGCCTCCTGACACATTCATCTCCCTGCCTCTGTTCTCGGTCCACACCCCACCTCCCTGTCCAGTTCCCAAGGCTGCAGCCAGGCTGAGTTCTGAGACACTAAAAACTTTAACTTGTGGTTTCCTGTACAGTTCCCTGCTCAGGCCTCCAGTACTCTCTACTCTGCAGCCTCAGACATTTTTGGTTCCTTTTTATGCACTAAAAGCCTTTGTCACAGTCACCATCCCCATGAAAATGCAAAGTATCAGCTTCCCACCTCCCCCACCCTCACACATGAAATTCTCCAGTCTTCCCAGGAAGTACCATCTCCAAAATTAAACCAGCGTCTCTAACAAAGTACCTCATTTCACCTCAGACTTCTCCTTCCAAGGACTAATGACACAAAAACACACATCCACAGTGAGTTTCACTATTTGGTTTGTTACTGACCCCTCATTTGATGAAAGGAATTCCAAGGAGGACAGACTTCTCTGTATTTCCTTACCAGCCATTATACATACACACATAGCCTGTGCCAGGCTTCAATTATTTATTCAATTATCTTGGTGATGGAATAGATGAATAAATTCCAAATTTGCCCCTAAAACATCTAGTGTAAACCAAGACAGGTTTTTCCTCTCAACTAAATTTACTCTTTAAATGATCTTGACATCCTCTCCATTGGATTTGCACAGTTTCGATTTATTTGCTCTTTTCCACAACTAGGGCACTGTTTCCCAAATGTGGCCTATTTTCAGGTACCCAGTGACATTTACTAAAGGCTTATTAATAGACATCTTGGACTCCAGCCAACACATAGTGACTCAGAATCTCCAAGGTGTGATCATTTAGTTTTAATAAGCACTCCAGGTGATTCTGATAAACTAGAAAACTAACCTCTTTAAGGGTTAGAGAAATCAAATGAACTTAAAAAGAGGCTAAAATCTAAAATTTTAAATTATATATATTTCAATAATGATTTCAACCCACCAGGAAGCAGTTTGCCATTCTGACACTAACCCTTCTTATCACTCTATTCTTGGCCATTTGTCCCACCTTTACTGAAAATGACTGTCAAAAAGATCTCAGTTCCTAGGTCATCTTCCTGCCAGAAATTCTATGTACATGAGGGAAAATTGATGTTTCTTGCACAAATCAAAGGTGATTCCTTTACCAGGACACAAAGAAACCTGACAAAGTCAGCACCAGGAAAATTCAAAGTTCTCAGCAGGTCATAATGTTAATGTTATTGCACACAACTACCCAGGAAGGAATTTCAAGCCTCATACACAGTTCAAATGAATTTTGGTGGAAAAAAAAATCCTACCCAAATATTTGAGCACGATTCCATAAAAACCTTATTTAGCACCCCTTTTGTGCTACACTCTTTGGTGTACCACATAATCCACCAAAGAATAAGAGTTAACACTTTTCCCACTAAAATCACACTTAATGGTTAGGCATTTGCAGAATCCCTCCCAGACATGATGGAGCTGGATGGTCCCTTCACTTGCATACTTTCTGGGCACCTGCTCTTTGTGAGGATGACAAAGACGAATGAGGCACTGTATCTGCCCTTTAGATAAGCCTGGAGTTCGGGGAAGGAAAGAAATCTACAAATATGCGGTTCAGTGAGGGCAAAGTCACATCCATGAGCTCAAAGGAAAAGATGGGGTTTAAAGAGGGTGTGATGGTTAATTTTATGTCAACTTGACTAAACCACAGTCTTCAGACACCTGCTCAAACACATCTGGTCATTACAGTGAAAGTATTTTTGGATGAGAATAGTATTAAAATCAGTAGACTCAGTAAAGCAGATTATCCTCCTGTAGAAGAATACTAAGTAGTCAAGATAGCAATGGTCTGGCTTTTTTGCCCCACTTCTATAAACAATGATGTTACATGATTATGTAATGGCTCAGATCATCTATAGCACTGCACAGGCACAATACAAAGTAACAGCTTGGCCACTTGCCACTTCTGTTCATGTACACCTTATAAGCCCACCTGAAAATCCCTGCTGCTGCTGCATCAGCCACTAGCAAATAAAGCATGTCTGTAGTTCCTATGGCTCCTTGCACTTTCATCCAGCTTCCCAGCTTACACTTTGTCTACCCTAGGTTCAGAAACCAGTGAGACACCTGTATAACATGGGTGGGCCTCATGCAATTACTCAAAGACCTTAAGAGAAAAAAGACTAACATATAATGGAGAAAAGAAAGCCTCTTCAATCAGTGATAATGAAAACACTGGACAGCTACATGTAAAACAAAGGTATTAGAACACTTCCTAACACCACACACAAAAATAAACTTGAAATTGATTAAATGAAAGGCCAGAAACTATAAAACTTTTAAAGGAAAAGTAGGCAGAACACTCTTTGACATAAATCACAGCAAGATTCTCTTTAACCCAATTCCTAGAGTAATGGAAATAAAAATAAAAATAAACAAATGGGATATAATTAAACTTAAAAGTTTTTGCACAGAAAAGGAAACAATAAACATGATGAAAAGACAACCATCAGAATGGGAGAAAATAATTGCAGATGAAACAACTGACAAAGGATTAATCTACAAAATATATAAGCAGCTCATGTAATGTATCAGAAAAACAAACAACCCAATCAAAAAATGGGCAGAAGA
The DNA here is from genome assembly GCA_006410655.1 of Kobus ellipsiprymnus. Classification (NCBI taxonomy): domain Eukaryota; kingdom Metazoa; phylum Chordata; class Mammalia; order Artiodactyla; family Bovidae; genus Kobus; species Kobus ellipsiprymnus. Next base: position 74,154 of record SJYR01002989.1, on the reverse strand, counting down.
TCTACACGGACACTTCTCCAAAGATACAGATACCCAATAAACACATGAAAAGATGCTCAACATCACTCATTATTCAGTTCAGTTCAGTCACTCAATCATGTCCAACTCTTTGTGACCTCATGAATTACAGCACACCAGTCCTCCCTGACCATCACCAACACCTGGAGTTCACTCAAACTCACGTCCATCGAGTCAGTGATGCCATCCAGCCATCTCATGCTCTGTCGTCCCCTTCTCCTCCTACCCCTAATCCCTCCCAGCATCAGAGTCTTTTCCAGTGACTCAACTCTTCGCATGAGGTGGCCAAAGTATTGGAGTTTCAGCTTCAGCATCAGTCCTTCCAAAGAAAACCGAGGACTGATCTCCCTTAGAATGAGCAGGTTGGATCTCCCTGCAGTCTAAGGGACTCTCAAGAGTCTTCTCCAACACCACAGTTCAAAAGCACAAATTCTTCGGCGCTCAGCCTTCTTCACAGTCCAACTCTCATATCCATACATGACCACTGGAAAAACCATAGCCTTGAATAGATGAACCTTTGTCGGCAAAGTAATGTCTCTGCTTTTGAATATGCTATCTAGGTTTGTCATAACTTTCCTTCCAAGAAGTAAGCATCTTTTAATTTCATGGCTGCAATCACCATCTGCAGTGATTTGGGAGCCCAAAAAGATAAAGTCTGACACTGTTTCCACTGTTTCCCCATCCATCTGCCATGAAGTGATGGGACCAGAAGCCATGATCTTCGTTTTCTGAATGTTGAGCTTTAAGCCAACTTGTTCACTCTTCTCTTTCACTTTCATCAAGAGGCTTTTGTGTTCCTCTTCACTTTCTGCCATAAGGGTGGTGTCATCTGAATATCTGAGGTTATTGATATTTCTCCTGGCAATCTTGATTCCAGCTTGTGCTTCATCTAGCCCAGCGTTTCTCATGATGTCCTCTGCATATAAGTTAAATAAGTAGGGTGATAATATACAGCCTTGATGTACTCCTTTTCCTGTTTGGAACCAGTCTGTTGTTCCATGTCCAGTTCTAACTGTTGCTTCCTGACCTGCATATAGGTTTCTCAAGAGGCAGGTCAGGTGGTCTAGTATTTCCATCTCTTTCAGAATTTTCCACAGTTTCTTGTGATCCACACAATCAAAGGTTTTGGCATAGTCAATAAGGCAGAAATAAATGTCTTTCTGGAACTCTCTTGCTTTTTCCACGATCCAGCGGATGTTGGCAATTTGATCTCTGGTTCCTCTGCCTTTTCTAAA
>SJYR01002989.1:41074-52410 GCA_006410655.1 Kobus ellipsiprymnus | reverse complement strand
GGGCAGCACAAGGCTGGGTTCAGGGATGTCCAGGGAGAAGCAGACAGGCACACTGGAAGGAAAATGATTTTGTCAACAATGCAAATGATCTCAGGGCATCCCTAAACTCTCTCTCTGTCCCAAAATTCAGACTCCTTTTTCCCTGGGGCTCCCTGCAACCCCAGGAAAGTCTACATTATGGTACCTACCACTCCCTCCAGTAATGACTTATGTATTTACCTCCCTGATGGGCTTTGACTTCTCCAGGGCAGAAACTAAGCATTATTCATCCCTGAAATTGAAGAGGTACCTGACTTCATGCCTGATGAATGAATAACTGAAAGAGAAGTTGTTGTTGTTCATCACTTAGTCATTTCCGACTCTTTGTGACCCCCATGGACTGCAGCACACCAGGCTTCCCTGTCCTTCACTATCTCCAAGAGCTTGCTCAAACTCATGTCCATTGAGACAGTGATGCCATCCAACTATCTCATCCTCTCTTGTCCCCTTCTCCTCTTGCCCTCAATCTTTCCCAGCATCAAGGTCTTTTCCAGTGAGTCAACTCTTCACATCATGCGGCCAAAGGATTAAAGCTTTGGCTTCACCATCAGTCAATCCAATGAATGTTCAGGGTTGATTTCCTCCTTTAGGATTGACTGGTTTGATCTCCTTCCCATCCAAGGGACTCTCAGGAGTTTTCTCCAGCACCACAGTTTGAAAGTATTAATTCTTTGGTGCTCAGACTTCATGATATGGTCCAACTCTCATATCCATATAAGACTAGTGAAAAAACCATAGCTTTCACTACATGGACCTTTGTCAGAAAAGTGATGTCTCTCTTTGTTAATAGGCTATCTAGGTTTGTTATAACATTTTTTTTCCCAAGGAACAAGCATCTTTTAATTTCATGGCTACAGTTACCATCTACAGTGATTTGGGAGCCTAAGAAAACAAAATGAGTCACTGTTTCCATTGTTTCCCCATCTATTTGCCATGAACTGATGGGACTGGATGCTATGATCTTAGTTTATTGAATGTTGAGTTTTAAGTCAGCTTTTTAACTCTCCTCTTTCACCTTCATCAAAAGGCTTTTTAGTTCTTTATTTTTAGCCATTAGGGTGGTGTCATTTGCCCATCTGAGGTTATTGATATTTCTCCCAGCAATCTTGATTCCAGCTTGAGCTTCACATCCAGGATTCCATATGATGTACTCTGTATGAAAGCTGAATCAGCAGGGTGACAATATACAGCCTTGCCATATTCCTTTCCTCATTTGGAACCAGTCCATTATTCTATGTGCAATTCTAACTCTTCCTTCTTGACCTGCATACAGGTTTCTTGAGAGGCAGGTAGGTGGTCTAGTATTCCCATCTCTTAAAGAATTTCTCACATTTTATTGGGATACACACAGTGAAAGGCTTTAGTACAGTTAATGAAGCAGAAGTAGATGTTCTTCTGGAATCCCCTTCCTTTTTCTATGACCCAAGGAATGTTGGCAATTTGATCTATGATTCCTCTGCCTTTTCTAAATCCAGCTTATACATCTGGAATTTCTTTGTTCCTGTACTGTTGGAGCCTAGCTTGAAGGATTTTGAGCATTACCTTGCTAGCATGTGAAATGAGTGCAATTGTGTGGTACTCAGAACATTCTTTGACATTGCCTTTCTTTGAGATTGGGATGAAAACTGACCTTTTCCAGTCCTGTGGTCGCTGCTTAGTTTTCCAAATTTGCTGGCATTTTGTGTGGAGTACTTTAACATCATCATTTTTTTAGGATTTAAAATAGCTCCACTGGAATTCCATCATGCCCACTAGCTTTGTTGGTAGTAATGCTTCCTAAGGTGCACTTGACTTCATACTCCAGGATATTTGGTTCAAGGTAAGTGATCATGCTATCATGTTTATCTGTGTCATTAAAACCTTTTTTGTACAGCTTGTGCTTCATCCAGCCCAACTTTTCAATTGATGTACGCTACATGTAAGTTAAATAAGCAGGGTGACAACATACAGCCTTGACGCACTCCCTTCCCGATTTGGAACCAGTCTGTTGTTCCATGTCCAATTCTAACTTGCTTTTTGGCTTGCATGTAAATTTCTCAGGAGGCAGGTCAGGCGGTCTGTTATTCCCATCTCTTGAAGAATTTTCCACAGTTTGTTGTGATTCACACAGTCAAAGGCTTTGGAATAGTCAATAAGGCAGAAGTAGATATTTTTCTAGAACTCTCTTGCTTTTTCTATGATCCAATGGATGTTGGCAATTTGGTTCCTCTGCCTTTTCTAAATCCAGCTTGAACTTCTGGGCCATTCACATACTGTTGAAGCATGGCTTGAAGAATTTTGAGCATTACTTTGCTAGTGTGTAAGATGAGTGCAACTGTGTGGTAGTTTGAACATTCTTTGGCATTGAGTTTCTTCGGGATTGGAATGAAAACTGACCTTTTCCAGTCCTGTGGCCATCAAAATCTTGTGCACACCAGGAGACCCCACAGAGACTGAGCCAGTACCTGCCTTTGAGTGTTTGAGGATCTCCTGACGAGGTACAGGTAAGCAGTGGCCTGCCACAGGGGCAGGGGCTCTGAGTGCAGCAGGCCTGGGTATGGCATAAGCCCTCTTAGAGAAGATCACCATTAACCCCACCATAGGGCCACCAAAACTTACACAGGACTGGGGAAACAGACTCTTGGAGGGGAAGAAAAAAAAAAAAAAAAACTCTTGTGTGCACAAGGACCAAGGAGAAAAAAGCAGTGACCCCACAAGAGACTAACCCAGACTTGCCCATGAGTGTCCAAGAGTCTCTGGCAGAGGCATGGGTTGGCTGTGACCTGCTACAGGGTTGGGGACACTGACTGTGGCAGTGCATACACAGGACCTTTTGAAGGAGGTCACCATTATCTTCATTCAGTTCAGTAACTCAGTCATGTCTGACTCTTTGCAACCCCATGGAATGAAGCATGTCAGGCTTCTATGTCCATCAGCAAATCCAAAAGCTTGCTCAAACTCATGTTCATTGAGTTTGTGATGCCATCCAACCATCTCATCCTCTGACGTCCCCTTCTCCTCCCGCCTTCAATCTTTCCCAGCATCACAGTCCTTTCAAATGAGTCAGTTCTTCCCACAGGTGGCCAAAGTATTAGAATTTCAGCATCAGTCCTTCCAATGAATATTCAGGACTGATTTCCTTTAGGATGAACTGGTTGGATCTCCTTGCAGTCCAAGGGACTCAAGAGTCTTCTCAATCACCAAAGTTCAAAAGCATCAATTCTTTGGCACTCAGCTTTCTTTATAGTCCAACTCTCACATCCATACATGACTACTGGAAAAACCATAGCCTTGACTAGATGGACCTTTGTTGGCAAAGTAATGTCTCTGCTTTTTAATATGCTGTCTATTTTGGTCATAACTTTTCTTTCAAGGAACAAGCATCTTTTAGTTTAATGGCTGCAGTCACCATCTGCAGTGATTTTGGAGCCCAAAAATATATGCAAAGTACATCATGAGAAATGCTGGACTAGATGAAGCACAAGCTTGAATCAAGATTGCTGGGAGAAATATCAATAACCTCAGATATGCAGATGACACCACAATTAAGGAGAAAGTGAAGAAGAACTAAAAAGCCTCTTGATAAAAAGTGAAAGAAGATAGTGGAAAAGTTGGCTTAAAATTCAACATTCAGAAAACTAAGATCTTGGCATCCGGTCCCATCACTTCATGGCAAATTGATGGGGAAACAGTGGAAACAAGTACTGCATAGTCATAAGGTAAGTGTAAAAAAAAAAAAAAAAGAGTGTGGGGTTGACAGCTGAGAGGAAGTTGAGTCTGGCTGGAGACCACCTACTTGGCATATTCCTCACAGGCTCCCTGTGCAGCAGCATTGAACAGGGCACAGGGGAAATAACAATCCCTGGCCACCAAGCCTTCACCATCCAGAGGAGGAGGAAGATAGTTCAGCAACACTGACAGCATGTGCCAAGAAGGACTACACCAGGAGGACCTTTAGGGACACTAACCGAGCTGGGACAGAACACTGCTGCCTATCTAGTATTAGAAAAATAAAATTCTAATCCACAGGACAATACATATTTTTACATGTAAGTTGCACACAGAAAAGATGAGAGCTGGATAACAACAACCCTTATCTTAGGTTCTCAACAGAACCCTAGCTGATACCAAACCCTGGCACTTGGCTCCCAAAAAGCTGAACCCAGTGAAAAAAGAAAGAGGATCCCTTGGGCACTTACCCTGTCAAACCTGTTCACATCGTTGGACAGCAGGTTGACTATCTGCCCTGTGGTGGTCTTCCCTATGGCCGAGTTACTCAGGCGAAGGGTCTGAAATAAGACAGGGAGACAGAGAATTGGATTCCCATGTTGATACAAATTCATACTTAAAACATAACAAAATGGATAACACTTCCTTGGGGACATGCATTGTATCAGGATGAGCAGGATAACCCCTGACAGCAGGGCTCTAGGGACCCATGTTCATCCTTCATCTCCTCAATGTGGCAAAAGCCCTGCCCACAAGGATAGCAAAGGGAGGAGTAGGAGGTAGAAACAAAATCCCCCACCCTGTTTCTCAATTAACTTGGGTCTGCCCAGAGTGTAAAGGATGTTGGTTTAGACTTAGCAGCAAAATAAAGTAAATTTGAGCCTAACTAGATGAGAGTGGAGAAACTGCCTTAAAGCAAGGAATTAGAGGACTTGGACTATAAATTAGGGAACTTGGAATCAATCATTAACACCATATGTGAAATCATTTAAGAACTTTGATCTTAGTTTCCTCATTCCAATATGAGCAGAGGACTTCCCTGGTGGTTCAGTGGTTAAGCATCTGCCTGCCAATGCAGGGGACACAGCTTTGATCCCTCATCTAGAAAGATCCCACATGCTGCAGGGCAACTAAGCCTGTGCACCACAATTACTGGGCCTGAGCACCCTATAGCCTGTGTTGCCTGTGTTCTGTAATAAGAGAAGCCATCTGCATATTGCGATTAGAGAGCAGCCCTCAACAAGAGAAACAAGAGAAAGCCCATACAAAGCAACCAAGGTCCAGCACAAACAAAAATAAATACTTGTTAAATTCTTTTTTAAAAAATGTTTTTTAATAATATACAATAAAATGAAGAGAAAATAATGTTCAAAATAATATTCTGGTAAGGAATCTATGGCCTTTAATGCCTGACTTTACAAAAAATAGCCTGTTTTACATGATCTCTTTATTTGGTAAAAAGTTCCAAAATATGCCCTAGAGATCAGGAATCTGAAGTGACCACTGTGAGATGTTTCAGTGGACCACCAACCAGAGCCATGGATCCAAACAAAATGTCAGAATTCATGAAAACTTTTCATTTAGTTCTCAAGTTAAAGAGAAAAATAAGTGATCAAGTAGAAAATATAAAATTATATAGCCATGATGGAAGAGGAACTAAAAAGCCTCTTGATGAAAGTGAAAGATGAGAGTGAAAAAGTTGGCTTAAAGCTCAACATTCAGAAAACAAAGGTCACAGCATCTGGTCTCATCACTTTATGGCAGATAGATGGGGAAACAGGGGAAACAGTGTCAGACTTTATTTTTTGGGCTCCAAAATCACTGCAGATGGTGATTTCAGCCATGAAATTAAAAGATGCTTACTCCTTGGTAGGAAAGTTATGACCAACCTAGATAGCATATTGAAAAGCAGAGACATTACTTTGCCAACAAAGGTCCGTCTAGTCAAGGCTATGGTTTTTCCTGTGGTCATGTATGGATGTGAGAGTTGGACTGTGAAGAAGGCTGAGTGCCGAAGAATTGGTGCTTTTTAACTGTGGTGTTGGAGAAGACTCTTGCGAGTCCCTTGGACTGCAAGGAGATCCAACCAGTCCATTCTAAAGGAGATCAGTCCTGGGTGTTCTTTGGAAGGAATGATGCTAAAGCTGAAACTCCAGTACTTTGGCCACCTCATGCGAAGAGTTGACTCATTGGAAAAGACTGTGATGCTGGGAGGGATTGGGGGCAGGAGGAGAAGGGGACGACCGAGGATGAGATGGCTGGATGGCATCACCGACTCGATGGACATGAGTTTGAGTGAACTCCGGGACTTGGTGATGGACAGGGAGGCCTGGCGTGCTACAATTCATAGGGTTGCAAAGAGTCAGACATGACTGAGCGACTGAACTGAACTGAACTGATGGAAGAGGGTATGGCGGTTTCTCAAAAAATTAAACATAAGATTAGTATATAGCACAATAGTTCCACTACTGGGAATGTACTCAAAAGAACTTAAAGCACAACCCTGAACAGATATTTGTTTACCTATGTTCATAGCAGCACCATTCACAATAGATATAAGATGGAAACAACCTAAATGTTTATTAACAGATGAATGAATACACAAAATATTGTACATACCTATCATGAAATATAATTCAGTCTTAAAAAGGAATTAAATTCTGACACCTGATACAACATGGATAAATCTTGAAAACATTATGCTAGGTGACATAATCCAGACATTATATGCTTTCACCAGATGTAGTGAAAATCATAAAGAGAAGTAGAATGGTGATGGTGGTGAAGGGATAGGAGTAGAAACTTAGTGTTTAATGGGCGCAGATTTGGGAAGATGAAAAAGTTCTGGAGATGCATAATGGTGATAACTCCACAACAATGCGAATGTCCCTGATGTCACTAAATGGTACACTTAAAAAGAGTTAAAACTGTAAGTTTTGTTGTGTATATTTTGTTGTAACTTTTTAAAAAATCAGTGATCAAAAGCCAAAAGTTATTTTACCACAGTTGTGGAAAGGTAATTAAAAGACAAGTCATTTTCTATATATCATACATCCCACAAGATCACTCAACAATACAAACTATGACTATAAGCTTAGCAGCCATTCCATTTCTAACATTCAATCTGATTTCTTTCCATGACTAGGGATGAGCAACTAGGGCCTCAACATAAACCAGAACGTTCAGATGGGCCTTTTAGAGCTGCTCTGCAGCGCCAGCTTTTGCCCTAAAGAGTCAGCCTACCTGTAACCTACAAAAAAGAAACATATCTTAACCTCAGCAAGATTCTAGATGCATGAAAGTGCATGAGGAAACTATCTCTCCCATGTGTCTGGAGGAGCTTCCCTAGTAGCTCAGCTGGTATAGAATCCACCTGCAATGCAGGGGACCCCAGTTCAATTCCTGGGTCAGGAAGATTTCCTGGAGAAGGGATAGGCTATCCACTGCAGTATTCTTGGGCTTCCCTGGTGGTTCAGCTGATAAAGAAATCTGCCTGCAATGTGGGGAGACCTGAGCTCAATCACTGGTTTAGGAAGACCCCCTGGAGGAGGGAACAGCTACCCACCCCAGTATTCTGGCCTGGAGAATTCCATGGACTGTATAGTCCATGAGCTCGCAAAGAGTTAGACATGACTGAGTGATGTTTCTGGAAATCCACATTACCTCTGTGGTTTTACCTCAGCAATTCCTGACTTTGTAAAAAGACAATTCTTTTAAATACAAAGACTAAATTGGAAAGGAAGAAGTCAAACTGTCACTATTTGTAGATGACATGATACTATACATAGGAAATCCTAAAGACACTACCAGAAAACTATTAGAGTTCATCGATGAATTCGGTAAATTTGGTAGAGTTTCAGGATATAAAATTAATATATAAAAATGTGCTGGATTTCTATACATTATTAACAAAGTATCAGAAAGGGAAATTAAGGAAACCATCCCATTTACCATTGCATCAAAAAGACTAAAATGCCTAGGAATAAACCTACCTAAGGAGGTAAAATATCTGTACCCCCAAAACTATAAGGCACTGATGAAAGAAATTGAAGATGACAAAACAGATGGAAAGATATACCATGTTCTTGGATTGGAAAAATTAGTATTGTCAAAATGACCGTACTACCCAAGGCAATCTACAGATTCATTGCAATACCTATCAAATTACAAATGGCATTTTTCACAGAACTATAACCAAAAAAATAAAATTTGTATGGAAAAACAAATGACACAAATAGTCAAAAAAAAAAATTTGAAGAACAACAACAAAGCTAGAGGGATCACACTCCTTGACTTTGACCATAGGACAAAGCTACAGTAATCAAAATAATAGTATGAAAGTGAAGTGAAAGTCACTCAGCCATGCCAACTCTTTGTGACCCCATTGACTATACAGTCCATGGAATTCTCTAGGCCAGAATACTAGAGTGGGTGGCCTTTCTTTTCTACCGGGGATCTTCCTAACCCAGGGATCAAATCCAGGTCTCCTGCATTGCAGGCAGATTCTTTACCATCTGAGCCACAAGGGAAGCCCAAGGGAAGAGAGTATGATACTGGCACAAAAACAGACACATAGATCAATGGAACAGCATAGTGAGGCCAGAAATAAACCCATACACTTAGGGTCAACTAATTTAAGACAAAGGAGGCAAGAACACACAATGGAGAAAGCACAGTCTCTTCAATAACTGGTGTTGAAAAACTGCACAGTTCAGTTTAGTCACTCACTCATTTCCAACTCTTTGTGACCCCCATGGACTGCAGCACTCCAGGCTTCCCAGCCCATCACCCACTCCCAGAGCTTGCTTAAACTCATGTCCATCAAGTCAGTGATGTCATCCAACCATCTCATCCTCTGTTGTCTCTTTCTCTTACTGCCTTCAATCTTTCCCAGAATCAGGGTCTTTTCCAATGAATCAGTTCTTCACATCACTTAATATCAAAGTGTTAGAGCTTCAACTTGAGCATCAGTCCTCCCAGTGAATATTCAGGACTGATTTTCTTTAGGATTGACTGGCTTGATCTCCTTGCTGTCCAAGGGAATCTCAAAGAGTCTTCTCCAACACAATAGTTCAAAAGCATCAATACTTTGGCACTCAGCTTTCTTTATGGTTCATCTCTCACATCCATACGTGACTGCTGGAAAAATCATAATTGACTAGATGGACCTTTGTCGGTAAAGTACCGTCTCTGCTTTTTAATATGCTGTCTAAATTGGTCATAGCTTTTCTTCCAAGAAGCAGGCATCTTTTAATTTCATGGCTGCAGTCACCATCTGCAGTGATTTTGGAGCCCAAGAAAATTAAGTCTGTCACTGATTCCATTGTTTTCCCATCTACTTGCCATGAAATGATGGGACCAAATGCCATGATCTTCATTTTTTGAAAGTTTTATGCCAGGTTTTACACTCTCTTCTTTCACTTTCATCAAGAGGCTCTTTCATTTCTCTTTGCTTCATGCCATAAGGGTGGTGTCATCTGCCTATCTGACGTTATTGATACTTCTCCCTGCAGTTTTGGTTACAGCTTGTGCTTCATTCAGCCCAACATTTCGCATGATGTACTCTGCATGTGAGTTAAATTAGCAGGGTGACAATATACAGCCTTGATGTACTCCTTCCCCAATTTGGAACCAGTCCATTGTTCTATGTCTGGTTCTAACTGTTGCTTATTGACCTGCATACAGGTTTCTCAGGAGGCAGGTCAAGTGGTCTGGTATTCCCATCTCTTGAAGAATTTTTCCAGAGTTTGGTGTGACCCACAAAGTAAAAGGCTTGAGTGTAGTCAGTGAAGCAGAAGTAAATAATTTTCTGGATTCTCTTGCTTTTTCTATGATTCAACGGATGTTGGCAATTTGATCTCTGGTTCCTCTGTCTTTTCTAAATATGGCTTGTACATCTGAAAGTTCTTGATTCATGTACTGCTGAAGCCTAGCTTGCAGAATTTTGAACATTACTTTGATTGCATGTGAAATAAGTGCAATTGTGCAGTAGATGGAACATTCTTTGGCATTGTCTTTCTTTGGGATTGGAATGAAAACTGACTTTTCCAGTCCTGTGGCCACTGCTGAGTTTTCCAAATTTGCTGGCATATTGAATGTAGCACTTTCACAGCATCATCTTTTAGGATTTGAAATAGCTCAACTGGAATTCCATCACCTCCACTAGCTTTGTTCATAGTGATGCTTCCTAAGGCCCACTTGACTTCACTTTCCAAGATGTCTGGCTCTAGGTGAGTGATCACACCATCGTGATTATCTGTCTCGTGAAGATCTTTTTTAAACAGTTCTTCTGCGTATTCTTACCATCTCTTCTTAATATCTTCTGCTTCTGTTAGGTCCATACCATGTCTGTACTTTATTGTGCCCATCTTTACATGAAATGTTCCCTTGGTGTCTCTAATTTTCTTGAAAAGATTTCTGTCTTTCACATTCTATTACTTTTCTCTATTTCTTTGCATTGATCACTGAGGAAGGCTTTCTCATCCCTCCTTGCTATTCTTTGGAACTCTGCATTCAAATGGGTATATCTTTCCTTTTTTCCTTTGCCTTTCACTTCTCTTCTTTCCTCAGCTATTGGAAAGGTCTCCTCAGACAATCATTTTGCCTTTTTGCATTTCTTCTTCTTGGGGATGCTTTTGATCACTGCCTCCTGTACAATGTTATGAACCTCCATCCATAGTTCTTCAGGCACTGTATCTATCAGATCTAATGCCTTCAATCTATTTGCCACATCTATTGCATAATCATAAGGGATTTGATTTAGGTCATAACTGAATGGCACATTGGTTTTCCCTACTTTCTTCAATTTAAGTCTGAATTTGGCAATAAGGAGTTCATAAACTCAGCCAGTCAGCTCCCAGTCTTGTTTATGCTGACTGTATAGAGCTTATCCATCTTCAGTTGCAAAGAATAAAATCAATCTCATTTTGGTATTGACCATCTGGTGATGTCCTTGTGTATAGCTGTCTATTGTGTAGTTCGAAGAGGGTATTTGCTATGACCATTGCATTCTCTTGGCAAAACACTGTTAGCCTTTGCCCTGCTTCATTTTCTACTCCAAGGCCAAATTTGCCTGTTATTACAGGTATCTCTTGACTTCCTACTTTTGCATTCCAGTCCCCTATAATGAAGTTCAGTTCAGTTCAGTTCAGTCGCTCAGTCGTGTCTGACTCTTTGAGACCCCATGAATCGCAGCATGCCAGGCATACCTATTCATCACCATCTCCCGGAGTTCACTCAGACTCACGTCCATCGAGTCCGTGATGCCATCCAGCCATCTCATCCTCTGTCGTCCCCTTTTCCTGCCCCCAATCCCTCCCAGCATCACAGTCTTTGCCAATGAGTCAACTCTTCGCATGAGATGGACAAAGTACTGGAGTTTCAGCTTTAGCATCATTCCTTCCAAAGAAATCCCAGGGTTGATCTCCTTCAGAATGGACTGGTTGGATCTCCTTGCAGTCCAAGGGACTCGCAAGAGTCTTCTCCAACACCACAGTCCAAAAGCATCAATTCTTCGGCGCTCAGCCTTTCTCACAGTCCAACTCTCACATCCATACATGACCACAGGAAAAACCATAGCCTTGACTAGA
>SJYR01002989.1:0-16666 GCA_006410655.1 Kobus ellipsiprymnus | reverse complement strand
GCTGGGCTGGAAGAAGCACAAGCTGGAATCACGATTGCTGGGAGAAATATCAATAACTTTACATATGCAGATGACACCACCCTTATGGCAGAAAGCAAAGAAAAACTAAAGAGTCTCTTGATGAAAGTGAAAGAGGGGAGTGAAAAAGTTGGCTTAAAGTTCAACATTCAGAAAACGAAGATCATGGCATCTGGTCCCATCACTTCATGGGAAATAGACGAGGAAGCAGTGGCTGACTTTATTTTTGGGGGCTCCAAAATAATTGCAGATGGTGACTGTAGCCATGAAATTAAAAGACACTTACTCCTTGGAAGGAAAGTTATGACCAACCTAGACAGCATATTAAAAAGTAGAGACATTACTTTGCCAACAAAGGTCCGTCTAGTCAAGGCTATGGTTTTTCCATTGATCATGTATGGATGTGAGAGTTGGACTATAAAGAAAGCTGAGCACTGAAAAATTGATGCTTTTGAACTGTGGTATTGGAGAAGACTTGAGAGTCCCTTGGACTGCAAGGAAATCCAATCAGTCCCTCCTAAAGGAGATCAGTCCTGGGTGTTCATTGGAAGGACTGGTGTTGAAGCTGAAACTCCAATACTTTGGCCACCTGATATGAAGAGCTGACTCATTTGAAAAGACCCTGATGCTGGGAAAGATTGAGGACAGGAGGAGAAGGGGACGACAGAGAATGAAATGGTTGGATGATATCACTGACTTGATGGACATGAATTTGGGTAAACTCCAGAAGTTGGTGATAGACAAGGAGGCCTGGCATTCTGTGGTTCATGGGGTCACAAAGAGTCGTACATAACTGAGTGACTGAACTGAACTGAGCCTGCCATCGTCTCTGTCAGTTCCCCAATTAAAGTCTCTACCTTGCCTCAGCAGCTTGTCTGTCAGATTCATCAACCTATTGTGAGGCAAGCATAGTAAGCTTGGACTCGGTAATAATCTCTAATTAGAACCCTATATTAATGGGATTTATTAAAAAGAAAAGTCTACATTTTAAATATATAGAGATACGAGTGGGGGGAATATATGGGCATCCCTCATGGCTCAGTGGTAAAGAATCCACCTGCCAATGCAGAAGACACGGATTCAATCCCTGGGTCAGAAAGATCCCCTGGAGAAGGAAATGGTAACCCCCTCCAGCATCTTGCCTCGGAAATCCCAGGCACAGAGGAGCCTGGCGGGCTAACGTGCATGGCATCACAAAAGAGTCGGACACAACTTAATGACTAAACAACAATACATTCATATATATGCCCTAGCTCTAGACACTGAAAGAGTCCTAAAAGCAAAGACACACCAGCTGCAAGGAACATTCCAGCGCCCAAATGTTAGGGGTTTTGTTTCTTTTACCTACACAATAACAAAATATTTTTCTCCTAATGAGAACTTTCACAGTTGAGAAATAAAACACTGCTTCCTATATCAATAAACAAAGGATATCAGAGTCATCAATGATTGCAGCCACCTCCCTCTGAGTGAGTGAACTGGTGAGTCCTTCAGGGACACAGGAAGGAAACAAACAAACAAACAAAAAAAGCCTGCAATATGTTGTTTCTGTTCAGTCGCTCAATCATGTCTGACTCACTGTGACCCCATGGACTGCAGCACGCCAGGGTTTCCTGCCCTTCATGATCTCCCGGAATTTGCTCAAACTCATACCCATTAAGCTGATGATGCCATCCAACCATTTCATCCTCTGTTGCCCCTCCTCCTCCTGCCCTCAATCCTTCCCAGCAACAGGGTCAAACTGCAGTAACTCCCAACAGTGACCCCAGAGGGAGCTCAGGGCTACAAAACACAGGATACTGGCCCCAGATAACTGAGGTATATATCAAAGGAATGATTTCCATGAGCCCAGATTCCTGCACCTTCCCATTCAAAGAAAAGCACTAAATTCTTTAATTTGAGATATCTGGTTTTCTTTCATTAAGAATATTTTGACATTCAGAATACCTGTCCTTTAGGGAAAAACTCCTATATAACTGGACTCTACACCCTCACCTTCTCAGAGCACTTTTCTCAGGGTTACTTGAGATGCTTCCTCCCAGACTTGAAGTCTTAAGAATATCTACTGAATAAAACATAACTGTCAATATTTAGACTCTGCAATTTTTTTTCAATCACATCTCTTAGGTATTTTGCTGCTACTGCTAAGTTGCTTCAGTCGTGTCTGACTCTGTGCAAGCCCATAGATGGCAGCCCACCAGGCTCCACCGTCCCTGGGATTCTCCAGGCAAGAACACTGGAGTGGGTTGCCATTTCCTTCTCCAATGCATGAAAGTGAAAAGTGAAAATGAAGTCGCTCAGTCATGTCTGACTCTTAGCGACCCCATGGACTGTAGCCCACCAGGCTCCTCTGTCCATGGGATTTTCCAGGTAAGAGTACTGGGTGCTTTCAAATACGCAACATAGTAACTTTTCAATGTATTTTAGTTTGGGGGAGGTAATTTTAACTTTATTTATTTATGGTTGCACTGGGTCTTCATTGCTGTGAATGGGCTCTCTTGAGTTGTGTCAAGCAGGGGCTACTCTCTAGTTGTGGTCCTCAGGCTTCTCATTGTGATGCCTTCCCTTATTGTGGAGCATGGGCTCCATGATGCATGGGCTTAGTTGCCCTGTAGCATGTGGGATATTCCCAGACCAAGGACTGAAACTGTGTTCCCTGTATTGGCAGGTAGATTCTTTATGACTGGACAACAATCTGCAATACAGTATTATTAACTATAGTTACTAACCTGGACATTAAGTCTTCATGATTTATTTGTAACTGGAATTTTGTGCCTTTTGTTCCCCTTCACCTAGATCCCGGTTTTTAATATATTTTTTCATAAAAGGAACCAGGCTCCTTGAAGCAATGGCTAACTCCAAGGTTAGGAGACTGTGTGCAAGCACCTTACAATTAGCTGTTTTGATTGTATGTAATTTCCCAACATCAAGCTATGGAGACATCCATTTCAAAAACATTCACCGCCAGTGAACACATGCCAGCTACATGACTAGATAAAGAGCCAGGCCAGCTCGCCCATGAAGTTCCCTTTTGTAGAAAGCTCAGGTTGACATGTTAACAGACTATCTCACTGCCTGCTTGCTTCTCCCATCCTGTTTTTTTAATTCTCACTCTCATGTTTTAGTTAGCCAATAAACAGTGAACCTGCTGAATACTAGACACCACACTCTCAACCCCAAAGAGGCAGAAACCCAGATCCAAATACTCTCTCCCTGGACTACGCTAAAGCCTTTAACTGTGTGGATCACAACAAACTGTGGAAAATTCTGAAAGAGATGGGAATACCAGACTAACTTACCTGCCTCCTTAGCAATCTGTATGCAGGTCAAGAACAACAGTTAGAACCAGACATGGAACAACGAACTGGTTCCAACTTGGGAAAGGAGTACGTCAAGGCTATATATTGTCACCCTGTTTATTTAACTTATATGCAGAGTACATCATGAGAAATGCTGGGCTGGAAGAAGCACAAGCTGAAATCCAGATTACTGAGAGAAATATCAATAACCTCAGATATGCAGATGACACCACCCTTATGGCAGAAAGTCAAGAGGAACTAAATAGCCTCTTGATGAATGTGAAAGAGAAGAGTGAAAAAGAGGGCTTAAAACTCGACATTCACAAAACAAAGATCATGGCATCCAGTCCCATCACTTCATGGCAAATAGTTGGGGAAACAATGAAAACAGTGACAGAATTTATTTTCTTGGGCTCCAAAATTACTACAGACGGTGACTGCAGCCATGAAAATAAAAGATGCTTGCTCCTTAGAAGAAAAGCTATGACAAACCTAGATAGCATATTAAAAAGTAGAGACATTACTTTGCTGACAAATGTTCCTCTAGTCAAAGCTATGATTTTTCCAGTAGTCATGTATGGATGTGAGAGTTGGACTGTAAAGAATGCTGAGCACTGAAGAATTGATGTTTTTGAACTGTGGTGTTGGAGATGACTCTTGAGAGTCCCTTGGACTGCAGGAGATCCAACCAATCCATCCTAAAGGAAATCAGTCCTAAATACTCATTGGAAGGACTGACGCTGAAGCTGAAACTCCAATACTTTGGCCACCTGACACAAAGAACTGACTCATTGGAAAAGACCCTGATGCAAGAAACAATTGAAGGTGGTAGAAGGGGACGACAGAGGATGAAATGGTTGGATGGCATCACCAACTCGATGGACATGAGTTTGAGTGAGCTCTGGGAGTTGGTGATAGACAGGGAAGCCTGACGTGCTGCAGTCCACGGGGTCGCAAAGACTCGGACACGACTGAGTGAACTGAACTGAACCGAACTCTCTCTCTTTCATCCAGGACATCACTGTGTCACCCAACGTGTACCTTGTGCCCTCTAGGAAATGTGAGTGATAAACCTTGCCTTTACAAAGTTCCCTAATGGTTGTTGCTGAGACTCGTCTCACAATCCTAAAAACTACAAGTACAGGTCAGGTCACAACACTGGTTCCAAAAAGGGAACATCTGTGGGTGCTGCTATAACTAGCATGAACCCAGGTGAGCAAAGCCCCAGGCATTTCCAGCAACAGAACCACTATCAGTAGGTGAAAAACAACAGCCAGAGAAAGTACAAGCCAGGAATGGAACACCTTGCACCATAAAATAAGGAAGTGTGCAAGGAATTGAGAGATGAAATTATTTTAAGAAATTAAATATTTCCTGCAATATCAGTAAACAAGGATGTCACAAACATCAGCAGGAGCTGCTGAGCCCTGAGGAAATTCAGGAAGGAAAAGAATACCTGCCATCTAGTAGCCATCAGAACTCAGCCACTCTCTGCATCCCTTCCCTGTGATGATCCCTAAGGAAGCTCAGCATACGAAAAAACAGGATACTGGCTCCAGATAACAGAGATACATATCAAAGGAATAACTTCAGTGAGCCCAGATTCTTGTCTTACCATACATATAAAAGTGCTAAATTCCTTAACTTGGGATATTGGATTTACTTTAATTTACAGTAATCTTTTGATGTTCCTGACTACTTGCCCTTTGTTGCAAAACTCCTATATACCCTAGCTCCTTCTCTTGCCTCCCTGGAGCCAATTCTCTAAGGCTGTCTCCCAGGCTGCAGCCTTCATTTTGCCTCAGTTCTGATCAGTTCAGTTCAGTTCAGTCACTCAGTCGTGTCCGACTCTGCAACCCCATGAATCACAGCACACCAGGCCTCCCTGTCCATCACCAACTCCCGGAGTTTACTCAAACTCATGTCCATCGAGTCGGTGATGCCATCCAGCCATCTGATCCTCTGTCGTCCCCTTCTCCTCCTGCCCACAATCCCTCCCAGCATCAAAGTCTTTTCCAATGAGTCAACTCTTCGCATCAGGTAGCCAAAGTATAGGAGTTTCAGCTTTAGCATCAGTCCTTCCAGTGAACACTCAGGACTGATCTCCTTTAGGAGGGACTGGTTGGATCTCCTTGCAGTCCAAGGGACTCTCAAGAGTCTTCTCCAACACCACACTTCAAAAGCATCAATTCTTTGGTGCTCAGCTTTCTTCACAGTCCAACACTCACATCCATACATGACCATTGGAAAAACCATCCCTTGACTAGATGGACCTCTATTGGCAAGGTAATATCTCTGCTTTTGAATATGCTATCTAGGTTGGTCATAACTTTCCTTCCAAGGAGTAAGTGTCTTTTAATTTCATGGCTGCAGTCACCATCTGCAGTGATTTTGGAGCCCAAAAAAATAAAATCTGACACTGTTTCTACTGTTTCCCCATCTATTTCCCATGAAGTGATGGAACCAGATGTCCTTAGTTTTCTGAATGTTGAGTTTTAAGCCAACTTTTTCACTGTCCTCTTTCACTTTCATCAAGAGGCTTTTTAGTTCCTCTTCACTTTCTGCCATAAGGATGGTGTCATCTGCATATCTGAGGTTATTGATATTTCTACCGGCAATCTTGATTCCAGCTTGTGCTTGCTTCTTCCAGCCCGGCGTTTCTCATGATGTACTCTGCATATAAGTTAAATAAGCAGGGTGACAATATACAGCCTTGACGGACTCCTTTTCCTATTTGGAACCAGTCTGTTGTTCCATGTTCAGTTTTAACTGTTGCTTCCTAACCTGCATACAGGTTTCTCAAGAGGCAGGTCAGGTGGTCTGGTATTCCCATCTCTTTCAGAATTTTCCACAGTTTATTGTGATCCACACAGTCAAAGTATTTGGCATGGTCAACAAAGCAGAAATAGATGGTTTTCTGGAACTCTCTTGCTTTTTCCATGATCCAGCGGATGTTAGCAATTTGATCTTTGGTTCCTCTGCCTTTCCTAAAACCAGCTTGAACATCTGGAAGTTCACAGTTCACATATTGCTGAAGTTTGGCTTAGAGAATTTTGAGCATTACTTTACTAGCGTGTGAGATGAGGGCAATTGTGCGGTAGTTTGATCATTCTTTGGCATTGCCTTTCTTTGGGATTGGAGTGAAAACTGACCTTTTCCAGTCCTGTAGCCACTGCTGAGTTTTCCAAATTTGCTGGCAAATATATTGTAATTCCCAACTTTCATGTTGTAGGACAGAGAAGTCAACTTGAAGGGCTCTCACTAGACAAACCTGGGATATTTCAAGCACAGAAATAAATAAATGCGGCTTCCTTGGTGGCTCAGTGGTAAAGAATCTGCCTGCCAATGCAGGCAAAACAGCTTTGATCCCTGGTCCAGGAGGATCCCACATGTCACAGGATAACCACTGAGCCAGCAATCTAGAGCCCCTAAGTTGCAACTGCTGAGCCCAAGAACTGCAAATACTGAAGCCCACTCACTCTAGGGCCCATGCTCTGAAAGAAGAGAGACCACAGCTCACAAACCACAACTAGAGAGTAACCCCTGTTCTTCACAAGGAAAGCCCATGCACAGCAATAAAGACCTAGCACAGCCAGAAATAATAAACAAACAATCTTGCCTTTAGAAAAAAATTTTAAATATATGGTAATGAATCATTACCCAGCAAATAATGAATAAATCCATGAATCCGTACTGTGACATAAACAAGAGAGAAGGGAAAGCTTTTCCATTCTAGGACAGAAGGAACAATGGAGTTAAAAAATTATCCATGGAACGTAAAACTAATGGGTAAAAGTTTGATGTGGGGTATGATACGTACATAATCTCAAATTATCTCTCTGCAAATTATTTATTAATTTTAACAGGAGAAAACAGTAACTATATAGAAGATCACCCCACAAAACCCCATTAAAATCCAGTATGCACTATGTAAGTGATAATACTTAATATGCAGAGATAGCCCAAAGACAAAGATCAATTTACTGATCTTGCCAAGGTTAGGAAATTTTCAAGGTGAAACAATAATAACCTGTAAAAGTGGAGACCAGATTTCTTATACCTATTGCTTTATTTCTAGCACAATATAGTTATAGTCCAGAGAAGATGCTCAAAAATTATATGTTAAATAAATGAATGTCTAGAATTATTAAATAAGCAATACAAGACTGAGCTTCAGATTGTGCAAACCCTGCCTGGAATGCATAAAGGACCCTGGTCCAGGAGTCAGAAGACTGGATTCTACTCCCAGCAATGGTAATGAGGACTCAAGGTCTCGAAGGTCCACCTCCCTCCTGCTCCCCTACTCCATTCCAGTTCAGTACATTCATGACCCTTAATATTTCTAGGTCTCAATTTCCTTCCAAAACAAAAGTATAAATCTATGAGTTTTATTACCAAACTGGCTTAAAAGATGTTGGGTCATTTATCCTATGATTATTCCCTACAGAAATCACTCAGGAAATTAGCACTGGGACTTACCCAGATAATAACATCCTGCCTGAGAGGTCCTCTGTAAAATTCTGCTTGAACAGGAAAGATGCTCAACATCACCAACCATTAGGGAAATGTGACACCACCTCACACATTTTAGAGGAACTAATATGGGGGGAACAAAGAAGAAAAGAGAAGGTTTGGCAAGGATGTGAAGAAACAGCCCTTACACACTGATGGTGAGGGAGGGGGTGTAAAATGGACACAGGACAAATACTGTATGATTCTACTTACATGAAGGTACTCAGAGCAGTCAAATTTAGAGAGAAACAAAGTGGCCCTGTGATTCCCAGGGGTTGGAAAGGGACTGGGGAATTAGTGTTTAATGACACACTAATGTAAAATGAAAAGGGTTCTGAAAATAGGTTGTATTATAATGTGAATGTACATAACAACCCTGAATCAAATGCTTAAAAGTGGTTAAGATGGTAAATTTATGGTTTGTGCATTTTACCACTATTTTTTAAAAATTAAAGAGAAAAAAAAATTGTACTTGGTGTAACTCAGGTGGAAATCTTCCTGTGTTAGAGTCTAGGTTTTACCACTCTCTGGTTGTATGACCTTGAACTAATCACGTAACCTCTCAGTATTGGTCTCTGGAAATTGGGGAGAACACCTGGAGATAATAACACCTACCTGGGCTGCTGAGGGGTTAACTGAAAGGATCAGTGTTGCTCTGAGCAGGACAGTCAGATAAAGAGCAGCTGTCACCACTCTTGAGTAATCCCATGCAGAAAAGAGATGAATTTCCTCAATTAGACAAATTTCTTTCCCCATGGCTCTTGATTTAAGGACTTTCACAAATTCCTTTGCTGCCAAATCTCAAAATGCCAGACAGAGCCCTCTGGATACCATCAAAGGATGAAGATTTTCACGTCCCTTAGATGACTGACAGGAACCTAAATCACATGTCACCACCTAAATAAGGATTTGGACCTGTAGACCTGGATCAACTGACTCATTAATTCCAATTTATCCCTGAGGGTGTACACTCAACAATTCAACCACTGCTGAATGAGCTATCCCTCAACCCAGTTCCACCCCAAAAATTGTCCTCTCCACTACGATCCTTTCTCCTTCCCTCCTCTTCTACAACTCTTCATCCAGTAGCAGTATTTCCCACTAACTGTCCCACCAGAGACCACACTCCTTCAGGGCGATGACTACTTACATACTACATGGAATCTCTATGACCAAGCACAGTTCCTGGCACAGATGTCACTGGAACCCATCCAGGATGATGTCAGAACACCCACATTGCTAGTGAGCTATGGGTCACCACCCTGGCTTTCTCAGAGTGGCCCAAGCCAAATCCAATTAGTCATGAGTGTCAATGCTCAAGCTAGAATCTTCTCTCCTTTCCTCTGAGACGTTCCTTGGTTCCTAAAACTTGCTCAAAATCCATTTTCTCA
This sequence comes from Kobus ellipsiprymnus, assembly GCA_006410655.1. Taxonomy (NCBI): domain Eukaryota; kingdom Metazoa; phylum Chordata; class Mammalia; order Artiodactyla; family Bovidae; genus Kobus; species Kobus ellipsiprymnus. The sequence continues at coordinate 7,446 of SJYR01002989.1, read as the reverse complement.
TCCCTTCCCAGTTCATCCGCTCTCTGTTCTTTCCACTTCAAAATAATTGAAGCAGCAGTGCAGGCTGCATGCCCCCATCCTCCCCAAGGCTCTCCAGTTTTCTCCACACCCTCTGCCCTGGGGTCCACCAGGCTGAGGGCACTGCAGGGCCTTCCTGCCTCAGAACTTCTAGGCCTTTTTTGCTTCATGCCTGGCATTTTGTCTCCCTTCTCTCCTATCAGCTGGTGCTGCTGCTGCTGCTAAGTCGCTTCAGTCGTGTCTGACTCTGTGCGACCCCATAGACGGAAGCCCACCAGGCTCTCCCGTCCCTGGGATTCTCCAGGCAAGAACACTGGAGTGGGTTTCCATTTCCTTCTCCAATGCATGAAAGTGACAAGTGAAAGTGAAGTCATTCAGTTGTGTCCAACTCTTAGCGACCCCATGGACTTTCCTGGCACAGATGTCACTGGAACCCATCCAGGATGATGTCAGAACACCCACATTGCTAGTGAGCTATGGGTCACCACCCTGGCTTTCTCAGAGTGGCCCAAGCCAAATCCAATTAGTCATGAGTGTCAATGCTCAAGCTAGAATCTTCTCTCCTTTCCTCTGAGACGTTCCTTGGTTCCTAAAACTTGTTCAAATTCCATTTTCTCATCCCTTCCCAGTTCATCCGCTCTCTGTTCTTTCCACTTCAAAATAATTGAAGCAGCAGTGCAGGCTGCATGCCCCCATCCTCCCCAAGGCTCTCCAGTTTTCTCCACACCCTCTGCCCTGGGGTCCACCAGGCTGAGGGCACTGCAGGGCCTTCCTGCCTCAGAACTTCTAGGCCTTTTTTGCTTCATGCCTGGCATTTTGTCTCCCTTCTCTCCTATCAGCTGGTGCTGCTGCTGCTGCTAAGTCGCTTCAGTCGTGTCTGACTCTGTGCGACCCCATAGACGGAAGCCCACCAGGCTCTCCCGTCCCTGGGATTCTCCAGGCAAGAACACTGGAGTGGGTTTCCATTTCCTTCTCCAATGCATGAAAGTGACAAGTGAAAGTGAAGTCATTCAGTTGTGTCCAACTCTTAGCGACCCCATGGACTGCAGCCTTCCAGGCTCCTCCATCCATGGGATTTTCCAGGCAAGTGTACTGGAGTGGGGTGCCATTGCCTTCTCCGCTCCTATCAGCTAATCAAAGACTTTTACTTCTTCACAGTGTCCCTTGTCTTATCAACACACTTATTCCCAACACTTTTTTCCCACACTACAGCTAACACCAAGAATTTACTATTACACACAGATAACTGTTTTAAATCTTCTTCTTTAACAGGAAAAAAAAATACACACACATTTGATACATTTGCAAAAATTCAGTAAAAAATGAGGAGTCACAAGTAAAATACTATTCTTGCTGACCAACACCCAACGTTGTGATGGGATTAAAGTACTGCTGATTGGAACCAGTAAGCAACGAGCAGGTGATGCCCTATCTGCATGTAACAGGTGCATGGCCACCACTAGGTACAGGACTCAATCATCACCAAAGTCCCTCTGAGTGCCTAGTACTGATTCAGCTCAGAATATCTGGTCTTTAGTATCTGTTCCAATCAACCACTTTCTTCTAAACTATTAAACTTCTTCCCCATAAGGAATGACAGAGCTCTTGCTTCCAAGTTCCAGGTATCCTTCCTGAAAGTAGGGAATATATCTCTCTACCCAAGCAAGCCTTTGATACCACTCACTGGGATTTGAGAAACCAAAACATAGGAAAGAAACTACTTTACTTGAATCAAATAATCATTCCAGAACCTGAATTAAATGCACATGAACATGTAATTCATATTTTCATAATTAAAGTACACAACTCAAGACCAAAGAACTGATAGAATCTTGTGAGTTATCTTGGTGCTTTAACAGATTGCTCAAAGTTTATATCAGTCCCTGAGAAATAAACATCAGTGCATTTAGATGAATTTAGGAGATATGTCATCTTATGCAGCTTGCAAAGCCAAGCCTCCTGCCTCAGTACAATCAGGACCAATGTGAGTGCCTGCATATTTGCAGTAGCCCCAACCTGCTTTTCCCATCATATATCCCTCTGTCCCAACAGGAACCTTTTCTCACAGCCAGGTTGGTTTCTATCTTGTTCCTGAACACTCACTGACACACCTACCTTTATCCTCCCGCCCTGCAACCACCCAAGTCCTTCATAGGCCTTTATCTGTAACTGAGCAGGACCCTATGGGGTCTTCCCAAGACAGATCCCTTCCCCATATCCTCTGCTTTAACTCCTCTCTGAAGCACCTAGACAACAGTATTTGAATCATATTTCCTGAGTTGTTTTACAGATCTGAAAACCCCCACCTAAAGGAAGATGTTAACTAGTTGATGACCATGAGTATATAGCTCCCAGGTCCCCTGAAGCCTAAGGATTGATAATGTTAACCTCTGTGACACTGTCCTTTTACCTCACCATTAACCAATCAAGAGAATTGTACATGAGCTGATCACATACCCGGTGACCCCTCTCCCTTACCTAGCCTTTAAAAATACTTTCCTGAAATCCTTCAGGGATTTTGGAGTTTCGGAGGCATGAGCCACCCATCTCCTTGCATGGCCCTACAAAAAACCTTGCTCTGCTCCAAACTCTGACATTTCCTTATTGTTTGGCTTCACTGTACATCAGGCACATGAACTTGCTTACAGTTACAGTTTTGGCAAGGCAGTCAAGAGTCTGTGCCCATAGTAGGTCAACTCCAGCCACAGAAAGCCCCTCCTCTGAGTCCCCAGAGGCTGCTGGAGCTCATTTGCTCCAGGGAACTGGGAGGCACTGTCCTTGAGAGGTACCAACTGCCTCATGGCACAAGACTGTTTGGAGCAAAGAAATGTCCAGAGCTGCAGTCCACATTCAGTGTTGCTTGGAAGGTAAGTCATTCCAGCTTGTGCAGGCTGGGAACTCTCTCTACTCCATTTGGGCTGCTTCCCTTACAGGAAGTGAGCCACTCTGGGTCTGTTCTCTTTAGAAAGCTGGGCCAATCTGTTTAGAGGCCTCTATCTGGGTGTGGATATAAAAATTTTTATACCTCCTCTGAATTTCTGTCTGTGCAACCATATTTTATATGCTTTTGTATCATCTTGGGGTGAGTCACTCTCTGTCCGTTCTCTTTTGGGAGCCAGGTCACTTTGTCGCCTCCATCTGGAAATGGAGGTGGAATTTGGGGGCTATACCTGGGCTGATTCTTTGTATGTGGGACCATATGTTTGTTGTTTGTATGTGCATCAATACTTGCACTGGCCAACTGAGATGTCTTCGGTGAGTAATGTAGCTCATGTGTGATGATGCATGAGTTGGGCTTTGCTTGTGGTACAGCACTGGTTAGCATTTTCCCTTTTGGACTAGCCTTGGTCATTCATTCAGCTTTATTTCTGATGGGACATTGGTTGAGGTTCTCCCCATTTTGACTAAAGGGACATGGTTTTGGAATCTCCCTTTGGGGGGCTAGGGAACTGTGATCCTGAGAGAACATTTTGAATTGTTGTTTGCTTGATATTTGATGACACCAGCCATGAATAATGGATGACCAGAGCTCTGTTCCATCTTACAGTCCCACTAGGGTATATGTTGCAAAACTGGGAGTTCTTCAGCTATGTTCATGTAAATGAAAGAAAACTGTATTTTTATTGTAACACTGTGTATGCTCAATACTCTCTAAGATCTGGAGAACAATGACCCCTAATGGCTCTGCTATTATATTAAAATGGGCCTTTTGCAATTTGGCTTATATTGGAGGATATGTGTGTGGGTGTCTGTGTTGTCTTCCTGCCTGAGTCCAAATCCTGTTCCCTCTTTGTGGTTTTGCTTCAAGTGAGCCATGTGAATGTGAGCAAATGAGATACATTACTGTCTATTACTATTATCTGTTTTTTAAAACTTAAGTGGATACTTGAGAACTGGAAAAAAAAAATTTACTGAAAATAGCCAAGATGATTGAGTTTTGTATAATGAGTTAGAAGAGAAATTTGCATTTCTCTTTTTATGCCTTTTAGATATAAATGATCTCTATAGATATTTGGTAATGTAAAATTTTAGAGTTGTGCTAAATCAAGTTAAATGATGGAAGTTTATGCAGTTGTTTCAACATGGGATAATTTAAAAACAAAATAACATAGATACAGAAAATGATGAAAGGTTTGTAGAAAGGCAACACTGAAAAAAAGAACTGTGCATGGTACAGATGGGCTAAGTTTATACTGAATTTAATTAAGTAAATGACTTTTATTATTTAAAGCAAACTGGTACAAGACTAGATTTGGTTTTCTGTTTCTATTAGAAGGACAAAGTTCTCCTGGAATGCTGACTTTGATAACAGATTGTGTGAGCTTCTGTGCCTTTAAGTGATCTATATTTGCATTTGAGATGTCTTTTCACTTTGGTTAAGGAATAAGTAATGTTTCACAGTGATCTGACTTTATTTGACCAAGTGTTTTGAAATTTTTTCACAAGCTTTCCAAATGTACAATTTTCATTAAAGTTCTTTTGACTTCCAGACAGCTTCAAAATGCTTTAGAGAGCCCCTGATGCATCTAAAAGAAATACTTAACTAGTATTATTTGGTATGTAAAATTACTGGAGAGCATTATCATATGAGTGATAAAGCTACTTAAAATATATTTTATGAATGAATGTTATTAACATAGACATTGTAAAAGTTAGATAAAGTTTCTGAAATTTGGATATGTACTGGTATAATTGTATCAGTCATAATTCTAGTTGTTATCTTAAAATACTGTATGTTGTAACAACTTGGTTAAACTTCCTTGCCAAAAAACACTGTAATCAGATCTCTAACTTTGCTTTTTTAAGTCCTTAATCATCTGCAGACAGTTTAAGCTGAGGCTTTCCAAATTGCTCCATCTTTAAGAAGAGTCACAGGAAGGACTTCTGACAAGAACAGGTTTCTGATAACTTTTATATCATGCTGCTGAGCCAGGTAAGATATTTTAAATTTAACAGAATTTCTCATTTCATGAAACTGCTAGTAAAAATGATTAATTCTATAAGACTGAGTAAAGTAATGAATGGGCTTCCCAAGTGGTACCGTGGTAAAGAACTCGCTGGAAATGTAGGTTCAATCCCTGGGTCAGGAAGATCCTCTGGAGTAGAAAATGGGAACCCACTCCAGTATTTTTCCCTGGAAAATTTAATGGACAGAGAAATTTGGCAGGCTACAGTCCATGGGGTTGCAAAAGTGTCGGACTTCACTGAACACACACATTCACACAAACTGATACATATGGGTTATAATTTTGAGGTTTTGTCTGAAATATTACCAGTCCTTAATCTGTGTTTCAACAGACATAAGGAAATGTTAGGTAGTTTGAGAAAGGAGTCCAAAATAGCAGTTAAAAAGCAGCAACTAAAAGGCAAACAAAGAAATAAAAAAGCCAGAGTAAAATAAAACAAAGGAAAAATCTGCAGCCCGGAGTAAAAACCTTTGGTGAGAAAAACACATCCAACATGACCCCTTCCCTGGTTGGTCTCAGGTACAAGCCCTGATTGACGCTACTGTTGTTCTTCAATCACTCAGTCCTTTCCAACTCATTGTGACCCCATGGACTGCAGCACACCAGGCTTCCCTGTCCTTCATCATCTCTCAGAGCTTACTCAAACTCATGTCCATCTAATGGATGATGCCATCCAACCATCTCATCCTCTGTCATCCCCTTCTCCTCCTGCCCTCTATCTTTCCCAGTATCAGGGTCTTTTCCAATGAGTCAGCTTCTTCACATCAGGTGACCAAAGCATTGGAGCTTCAGCTTCAACATCAGTCCTTCCAATGAATATTCAGGATTGATTTCCTTTAGGATTTGATCTCCTGGTAGTCCAAGGACTCTCAAGAGTCTTATCCAGCAACACAGTTCAATTATTTGGTGCTCAGCCTTCTTTATAGTACAAATCTCACATCCATTCATAATTACTGGAAAAACCATAGCTTTGACTATATGGACCTTTGCTGGCAAAGTGATGTCTCTGCTTTCCCATATGCTGTCTAGGTTTGTCATAGCTTTTCTTCCAAGGAACAAGCATCTTTTCATTTAATGGCTGCAGTCACCATCTACAGTGATTTTGGAGCCCAAGAACATAAATTCTGTCACTGTTTCCATTGTTTCCTCATCTATTTGCCATGAAGTGATGGGACCAGATGCCATGATATTTGTGTTTTAAATGTTAAGTTTTAAGCCAGCTTTTTCACTCTCCTCTTTCACCTTAATCAAGAGGCTCTTTAGTTCTTCTTTGCTTTCTGCCATTAGAGTAGTGACATCTGTATATCTGAGGTTATTGACACTTCCCCTGGCAACCTTGTGATATTGCTAGTAATATCTTTAAGATGTCAGAATAGAAGGACATGCGCTCATTTTCTATGAGAACACCAAAATCACAACTAGCTGTTTGACATAGGGCAGAACAAATCAGGCTCCGGACTGCTTAGGAGATGGAACAAAGGACATTAAAAGAAAGCCTAAGACAGGGTGGGACCACTCTTACAGAGGTCGGTCTGCTCTCATACCTCAAGAGTGTGCTTCATGTCACATGTTTAATAAATCCTGCCTGCATGAGCTTTCTTGATCTGTAATTTTAATTTTTTACTACAAGACAAGGTTGGAGGAAAAAGAACCACACCTGACAATTTGATGCCATGCCTCAGATGTAAGGTAAACTGCAGGTCTCACCCAAACCTCTGGCTGGAGACTTCTGACTTTTCTCCCTCTTTCTCTCACTCTGCCTAAACTACAACCCCCAGTATGCCTTGTGCACTAGGACTGTGTTTTTCCCAACAGGGCAAACAATGCACTGGGAGTTAGAGCTTGGCACCTGCTGCTACCTGCAACAAATTTGCACCATTGAATGACAAACTTGTTTTCCTGGGATTAAAAAAAAAAACAAATTACCTCCCCCAGGTCCTGCTGCCTCGCAGAATCTTTCTCCCCAGAATCATTCTCCTAGAATCTTGCTAGTGCTCGTACCATCTCACCAGCCAGCATGCTCTGCCCTTTACTTTCTCCTGGAATTTTCTTACCCACTCTACTTGGGAAGAATAATCTCCCATCTTACTCTGTGTTCAAAAATCCTCTGTTAAACTACTAGGACTTTCTCCTATAATCCATAGCCTGAAAAATCAGAAAACTCTCCTAACATCATAAAGAATTCCCATCTAACTTCTCCTGTCTCTCAGGGGGAAAGAGAGCCCAGATTCCCTCATTCCTTCCCCTACCCAGTTTCTTTACCTCATCAGGTTCTTCTGATCAAACAAAAAAATTATAAAGTCTGCAGTTTCATCCACCTCATTAGAACTGATTCAAATGTATTCTTTCTAATGGCTGAGTAATATGGGGAGGGAGGTGGGAGGGGGGTTCAGGATGGGGAACATGTGTACACCCGTGGCAGATTCATGTTGTTGTATGGCAAAACCAATACAATATTGTA